>CM076580.1:1201824974-1201915715 GCA_034641835.2 Pinus albicaulis | reverse complement strand
CTGGAGGAAAAATTTATATTTTTGGGTTTTTCATGGTAATTTATGCATGCTCCATTATGGCCGAAGCATTGCATCAAGTTCTGGATGATCAAAAGGCCCAAAAACACCATGAAAACCACCTTTCTGCCACCTTTTGCACCAGCAGGAAGTACTTCTGGGAGAATGAATTTTTGGAGGGGCAAATGAGCTCCAAATTTGGGAATTCCACTTGGGTTGGATAGCCAACATCCAGGGATTTCCAACGAGCTATTATGAGCTCAATTTGGATGCCAGGAAGTGCCCCAAAATAAGGATGAAAGGCGCGCTACGCATACAGATTTTTGGCTGATTTTTCACCTTCCAGCTCAGAATTTCGGCCAGTTGGACCAGTTTTGCTTGTGGATGTAATTTTTGAGTTGTCTTAATGTAATTTTATGGTTGGCATGTAACTTGGACTCACTTTTACCTATTCTAGATGATTCACTCCTAAAAAAGTAAAAATCAAATGTAAGAATCAGTTTCCTCCCTTTTAGAGGCAAGTTGTTTGGATGCCTATATTCTAGCTCCTTGTTTAGAATTAGTTGGAACTGCTCCTAGAAGGAGGAATTCGACCCCTAGAGGTGTGGGAAGGGGTTAGGAGGTCTATATGATGTAATTTCTGAGACATTCTACAGGTTGGACTCTTGGGAAGATTTTGGCACATTATTGTACATATTTTTCATATTTTGGCTAAGGAAAGATCAGAGGTTTTGCAGCACCTGTTGGGATTCTTGTGGCTTTCAGTTCTTGATGGTTTTTTCTCTCAGTTTATTGTAATTTATTTCATGTTTAATGTATGCCATTCCTTCTTATGCTTCTGAAACTAAATGAATGAGTAGGTGAGGTTGAATCCATTGTTTACAGTGCTCTACCTTTGAATTTATTTAGTTTTACATGTTTTCGCCAGTTTGGAGAGGATCCATGTTCTCCCTTGCCCTCTTCAGCTCCTTTTCGTTTTGATCTATCCACACACTCAATCAAAAAGCATCAATACTACTGCCTACCTCGCCCCAACTCGAATTCTGCAAAAATCTGGCCTTATCCCCGGACCCAAAATTGTTTTTTCCCATTTCTCCAACAAAAACCTAAAAAATTTAAATCAAACTTTCCTATCTCTTTACTAGCCTAAAATCAGCATTCGTTATAATTCATCTCAGCCCCTTTGAAGACCTCTTGCCGAGATAGACCCGGAGAGAGCCCTCTCCTGTCCTCATAGGGCTAGCTACGAGGCTGAGCTTGGTTTGATGTGGCCTCAAGTTTTGCCTCCTTCAGCCTGAGGCAGATTTGAGCGCTAACATAGTGGCGACCATACTGGGGAAATCAAAATCTCAATGGTTTGTTTGTTGATGTGTTTGTTTCATGAGTCTTAGATGGAGTCTGAAGTCACGCCAGGTAGCTTTCGAAACGCTTTTGCCATGCATAAGCGGAAGTAGATAAACGCTGCTTCAGTCGATCTCCGGTTAGCTTGTGAATGTAGCACTTGATTTGCAAATCACCCCAGTATACTTGTTCATTCTAGACCTTTGGATGATTGAGTCTAGAAGTCGATAGGCTGAAGATATTTGATTGTGTCCCTTGAAATTTTTCCCGAGTAGATCAATACACTGGCTTCAAGAAGGCATACCAGATCAAATCCTGATCCAAATCCGCCTCCAGTATATGAAAACCCCAACCTAATCCCAAGAATTTTCCGTCGTGAAGCTCCTATTATTCCTTTGGTCAAATCTCACTCATACCCCACTATTTTTTAATACATTGATGATATTGAGTTTGACGATCAGTTTGAGTTATCATTGTTTGAAACCAAATCCGAAAGTGCCACTGGTTCTACCGTCATCAATCCTGAGTTCATTAAGTATTTAGAAGTTGAGCAAGCAAATAGATCTATTGATAATTATATTCTGAATCTGCAAAATTCCATTGTGGCAACCAACATTCCCGAATTCATTGAATCTGCTTCACAAACTCTTGGACCATCTGAAATTGCATCTAGTTCACGGATTCCCACTGAATCTCCCTTTATCCCTACCATTCCCGTACAGCCTGAGATTTCTGATCAGCAATCAGCAGTAGTTTCTCCTCTGTCTCCACCGCATACACCTCGTTCACCTACTGCTCCCATTCCTCCTGTTTCTCCAAGACAGGAGATTATAAATCCGCCAAGAGCCATGGATGCGAGGTTTGCACCTCTTGTTTTACCTGCAAATTTGGACCCCATGCCTGCTGATTATCAGAGCAAGATACCAATATTTGATGGCACGCCACAGAGTATATCTGCTCAGCAACATATTGTCAGAATGACAGATTTCTTGGACCTGCATGAAATATATGAAGAAAATGTGTCTATGAGGTTGTTTCCCCAGACTTTTGGAGGTGAGGTTCGTAAATGGTTCAAAGCTCTACAACCCGCAAGTATCAATACATTACAAGAGCTTCAGACACAATTTTTAGACCGATGGGAGATGAAAAAAGATCCGCTGCAGATCACTTCAGAGTATACCAGCATCAAACGTAATCCTGGTGAGTCCGTTCAAGATTATATTATCAGATTCAATACAGTGTATAATGCAATTCCAGATGACTTGAGACCATCCAGAAAGTCAGCTCTTCTTAAATTCCCGGATGGTTTCGATCCGGAGATGGCTTATTCACTACGAGACAGAGATCCGCCTACCTTAGAAGATATGCAGAAGATTGTTGTTAGTGTTGAGGCGAATCTGAATGATAAGAGAGCCCGGTTGAAAGCAGAGAAAAGAGTGACCATAAAAGAAGAAGCTTCCACATCTGCATCCGAACAGCACTTGCTACGTGAGATGGAAAAAATGTTCAAAAGAATGACGCTTGACAAACCAGAAACGTAGATTCGTAACCCCAACTACCGTGGCCAGCAGCAGCCATAGTTCAGAATTAAACAGCGTGAACAGAGAGCACAAGAGTCGGCAGCCCAGCAGCAGATTAAAACTCCTCTTTTGCAGAATTTTGTGAGTCAAGATTTAGACGATGACGATGATGTAGTAGGTGAGAAAAACCATTTCTTTACTCCCGATGATTTGCCTATTTACATCACTGAGGATGAAGAATATGGAGAAAGTTCAGCTGCACAGAAAGATGAGGATTTCATTTTAGCAAACGATGCAAATTTAGAGGAAGAATCAGATGAATACCAAAGAGGATATCTAAATGCTTTTTCCGCTCAACAGAAGCAGTACTCATTGAGAAACCAAGATGTGCCCATAAATCCAATTCAGAAAAGAAAAGAGGCTTCAGCACCAAAGACGGATTCACCTATACCACAGAAAAAAGGAAAAGAGACAATTGATCCCGCAGCTAGTAAATCATCGTCAGCAGAAAAGGAAAATCAGCCAAACACAATGAAGGATAAGGCTGAAAAGAAGGAAGTTCCGGTCAAAGAGGTTGAGAGAGTTTCAGCATTTAGTTTGGAAAATGAAATTTTCAAATTGAAAGTATCTATTCCTTTGACAGAAATTATGAAGAACAGCAGCTACCGAGGTCAAGTCTCCAAAATTTTGAATTTTGATCCCATGTTTGACACGATAAATGTTGAATATGATCAGCCAGAATTGATTTTCGGGCCTGCTTTAGATGGTGAGTCCCCTAACAGTGATGCTCCTCTCTTTTATATCAGTTTGAGGTTGCATGAATATGTATTGCACAATTCCATGTTCGATTCGGGTGCTTCACACAATCTGATGCCAAAGGCGATCATGGAAAAGTTGGGAAGAGACATTACAAGAAAATATCATGATTTGTATTCATTTGATTCCAGCCGTGTGAGGTGCATCGGACTCATCAAAGATTTGGTTGTAAGCTTAGATCAAATTCCAGCGAAGAATGTCTTGATGGATGTGGTTGTGGCGGACATTCCTCCGCGATTTGGGATGCTCCTTTCTAGATCTTGGGGGGCAAAGTTGAAAGGTACACTACAATTAGATTTCTCTTATGCTACAATTCCAGTTTTCGGTCAAATGAGAAAGTTATATCCAGAGCAGAAGATGAAATACATGATAACCACCAAGGAGAAACCAATCAATCATCCTGTAAATTATGTACATACCGACTTAGAATCGTTTGTTTTGTTTGCTGATAGTTTTAATGATATAGATAGTCAATTAGTTCAGGCAGAAGATATACCAGAAATCACTGAGAATTTTAGAGAAGTTCTGCAAAAAGAAAGAAGAGAAAAACAAGCTACTGTGAAGCAATCAGCTAAAGACAATGGGCAGCAAACAGAAAAAACAGAGCCGGCGCAATTTCAGCACTTGGAGGAGGATGAAGATGGTCTTTGGACCATGGATTTTGATGGCGCAGTGGGTAGTGATGGTGCTGGAATTGGTGTTTGGATTCATAGTCCATTTTCCGCTCCGGATAAGGTTCCAAGCAATGTGAGAGTTTGTTCCTACAAACTAACATTTGACTGTTCTAACAATGAGGCAGAGTATGAGGCTCTGATTGCTGGCCTTAAGATTCTTAGAAAGCTGAAAGCGAAAATAATTGCAGTCTATGGTGATTCAGAGTTGGTGATAAAGCAGGTAAAGGGTGAATTTCAAGCCAAACATCCTCGCATGAGAGCTTACCGCAATGCAGTTTTAGACATTTTGAAGTTATTTTCTGATCATACCTTGAAATGTGTGCCTCGCATACAAAATGATGTTGCTGATGGACTTGCTAAGGCAGCAAGCAATTTAAAAATTCCAATGAATTCCAGCAACAAGTTCGAGATTCATGTGAAACACCGCCCCACCATTCCAGACAATCAGCGATGTTGGCAAGTCTTTCAGGATGACGAGGAGATTAGTGATTTTCTGCAGAATAAGGGTAAGTTTAAAGACACCTCCATAGATACAGAACACGATGATGGTAATGATGATATACAAATAAATCAAATGGAAGTGCTGCAACTTAAAGATAACATCATTCCTAAGGGAAATATTGGGACAGTTGAGAATCCCAAGATGGTAAAGTTATCAAAGTCTTTGTCACCAAAGGTAAAGGCAGAGTATGTCAAATTGTTGTCTTCATTTTCTGATGCTTTTGCATGGGATTACTCAGATTTAAAAACATATGACACTAACATCATTCAGCATACTATCCCCATTAAACCAAATCAGAAGCCTTTCCGTCAAAAGTTGAGGAGAATCAATCCAAAGCTGCTACCATCGATTGAAAAAGAGGTAAACAGGTTGTATAAGTTAGGAATCATTATGCCTATCCGATTTTCAGATTGGATATCAAATTTGGTGCCCGTGAGAAAGAAAACAGGTGAGATCCGTTTATGTATCGACTTCAGAAATTTGAATAAGGTATCATTAAAAGACAATTATCCACTGCCAAAAATGGACCATATATTGCAGCGAGTGGTTGGAGCATCAAGGATGTCACTACTCGACGGCTATTCAGGATACAATCAAATTTTAGTGCATGAAGATGATCGTGACAAGACTACGTTCACCACTCCATGGGGAACGTTTCATTATGCAAAAATGCCGTTTGGTTTGAAGAATGCAGGTGCCACCTTTCAGCGTGCAATGGACATGGCTTTCACCAACGAGAAAGATGTATTTTTGGTTGTTTACCTTGATGATTTAACTGTGTTTTCAAATTCTGATGAGGAACATTTATATCATTTGAAAGTTGTTTTCCAGAAGTGCAGAAAATATGGCATTTCGCTGAATCCAAAAAAGAGTCTTTTTGCCATGGATGAAGGCAAGCTCCTTGGCCACATCATATCGAAAGACGGCATTCGTGTTGACCCTGCACGTGTTGAAGCCATCCAGCAAATTGAACAGCCCCGGAACAAGAAAGAAATACAGTCATTTAATGGTAAAATGAATTTTCTGCGTCGTTTCATTCCAAATCTTGTTGAGCATCTTAGAGAAATCACGAACATGCTGAAAAAGGACAGTCAGGTAAAGTGGACAGAAGAGGCGGTGAAATCATTCAATTTGGTAAAGTTAGCTCTTTCTTCAGCCCCTACTTTAATCAGCCCGGACTACACATAGGACTTCATTTTGTTTTCGTTTGCTTCTGAGCACACTTTGGCAGCTGTTTTAATGCAAAAAAGGGATGGAGTTGAGAAGCCCATTGCTTTTTTCAGTCGGATTATAAGGGACGGAGCATTGAAATACAACATTATTGAAAAACAAGCACTTGCGCTTGTAAAGGCCTTGAAATACTTTTGTGTGTATATACTGCATTCCCACATTATAGCATACGTTCCTAACATAGCAGTCAAAGATGTTTTGGTACAGGCATATCCAGAAGGAAGACGGGGTAAGTGGATCGCTGCGTTGTTAGAATACGATGTGGAGATTAAACCGACCAAGTTGATCAAAGGACAAGGACTCGCCAAGCTCATGGCTGAAACAAATCTACATGCTCTAGATATAAATTTGATCGCTGCCATGTCTGATGAAGATGAGGAGAGTACGTCATTTCAGGTATCTGATATTTTTGTTTCTTCCCCTTGGTATGCTGACATTTTATATGTACTTCAGAATTTGTCTCCACCTCCCGGGATGCCTAGAAATAAGAGTAGAACCTTGAAGTTGAGAGCTGCAAAGTTTTGCATACTGAATTTTGCATTGTATTGGAAAGACCCTGGTGGAATGTTATTGAATTGTTTGGTTGAGGAGGAAGCCAAAAGAGTTTTGGAGGACTTTCATAGAGGAGACTGCGGGGGCCATCTGTTTTGGAAAACCACAGCGAATAAGATTCTAAGGGCAGGTTACTATTGGCCTTCTTTGTTTTCGGATGTATATAAGGCTGTTAAGAATTGTCACGAGTGTCAAATTTTCGAAGGGAAGCAGAAACTACAGCCTTTGCCTCTCAAACCAATTGAAGTTAGTGCACCATTCCAGCAGTGGGGATTGGATTTCATCGGGGAAATCCATCCGGCATCGTCAGGACCGCATAGATGGATATTGACAGCTATGGACTACTTCACGAAATGGATCAAGGCGATTCCCACTTGACAAGCCACAGATGTGGTAATTATCTCTTTTCTTGAAAAAAATATTTTGTCACGTTTTGGATGTCCTAGTAAGATAATCACAGATAATGCAGCGGCCTTCAAGTCTAAGAGGATGGTTGAATTTTTCTATAAGTACAATATCAGCTCGGGACATTTGACTGCCTACCATCCGCAAGGAAATGGTCTGGCGAAATCTTCAAATAAGTCCTTGGTAAATATCATTAAGAAATTGTTGGAAATCAATAAAAAGGGCTGGCACAAGAAATTAGTGAATGCACTATGGGCTGATAGGGTAAGTCAGAAAAATTCTATTGGCATGTCTCCTTTCGAGTTGGTGTACGGGATAGACACGGTTTTTCCTACTTCGCTTGCTGTCCCGGGAGTCAAATTGCTTCAGGAAGCTGGTAGTGAGGAAGATCCCATGCAGCGGAGGATTAATCAGATGATTCATTTACAGCAGACACGGGAGGAGGTCTTTCAAAATACTTTCAAGTTGCAAGAACGCATAAAGAAGATTTATGACAGGAAGGCAAAAGCAGATAAGTTTCAGCTGGATGAGGTGGTTTTGAAGTGGGATGCTCGGAATGAAGATAAGGGAAAGCACGGCAAATTTGAAAACTTATGGAAGGGTCCTTTCAAGATAGCAGCGTATCGTGGTCAGAACGCCTTTCTCCTCAAGGAAATGAATGGAGATGATTGTCCTGGAGGGCCGATCAATGGTCGGCTGCTAAAGCGATACCACTTCTAAGTATTTTCTGCTGATTTCATCATCATTGTATATATCTTTTTACTTCTGTTTTATTGCAAGTGGGTATTGATATCTCATCTTCAGTCTGGGGCCCGGAGCGAAGGCTATAATTCTGGAGATGGAGGTTAGTTGGTTTGAAGTTTTTCAAATCAGTTTTATCAGTCTTTTCAGTTTAAAAATCGAGTCATTTTTGGTCAAGTTTCAGTCAGTTTTCGGTCAAATTTGCAGTCAATAAATGTATCAAAAGTTTTGTGTTATCTGTTGAACTAATGACTCCATCACCCAATGGATGAAGGTACTGTCTGACTCCCCCAGAGATCTGCCGTTCTTGGCATCTCCTTAGAGCCACCATCCCCCATTGGAGCCAATGTTAGATTCGGTCCTTACAGCCCTCCGTCAGAGATCTTTTCGCTTTTTGCATATCATTCTTAGGTTTCTTGCTCGTTCCACTTTGTTGCATTTCACTAGGGGCATGCCATTGGCTGATGAGAGGGTCTGGTCTTCTTGTGTTTCCTCATGCTTGTACCTACAGGGCTAATTAAAATTCCTAAAAAATCACTAAAGTTCAGGTCACATCATTTATGGTTATAAATGATTGTTTTTGTCAAAAAGAGTCTTTAGTCCTAGAGTCTAGGGTTTTCAGTCTTTAGCTACATGTAATAAAAGCCCGCAGGCCATGAGGTTGGCTTCAAAAGGTTCCTATTTCACGTTTTTATGATCAAAAACATTTGAAGACATTTCTAGTCCAAAACTTTGTTTTGGAACTAGAAATTGTCAAATTTCATTTTTTGTAATAATTGTATTTGTTTCACCATAAGAAGTTCCAGAGCAAGCCTCTGATCTTTGCCAAAGCCAAATGCCAAATCCCTGCAAAAAACAACCAGGTTTCATCAGTCCAAGACTCAGAAAAGCAAGGAAAAGCCAAAGAACAGCATTGTATTAAGTGATCGAATGACAAAGTGCCAAACATTATAAAAGTGGGTTATGAAGCAAATTTAAAATCAAATCTGATTTTGTGAGATATTTTTCTTCACATATAAGCCATGGAAAACAATTCATTTGCACAAATTCTCAAGGCAGAAATCGAAGTGGTGAAGTTGAGGGCCGAAATCGTGTTTTTCAAAGCTGTAGACCGGAGCTGGAGTTGCACGCTACGCGCAGAGAAGGCACGCTACGCACAAGAGGCGCGCTACGCATATAACCTCACCGGCCTGTGCAAAATAACAAGGGCGCTACGCATATGCAGCGCGCTACGCGCTGGGTAAGCGCGCTACGCATATAGTCACAGAGCCAAATTTTTTGCCCTTGCGTCTGGTTTCATACCAAATCGGCTCAATCAGCTTGCAAGTAGGTTTTTAATGGTTGCTCAGTAAATTTTGAACATGATTGTAGTGTGTTTGATGTGGAGAAATTAGTGTGTTTGATGTGGAGAAAAGTGAACCCTATGTTCATAGCAGATTCATTTCTTAGGGTTTTGAAAGACATATTGATAGACTTGTGAAGGATTTCCCAGCTTGTATTGTTGATATATATGTTTATGCATCTACTGTCAAAGTATCACGGCCCTCACGCTCTCAGTTTGCCATTTCATCACTGCTGTCATCACCATTATATTACCACTGTCATTGCTATTTGTTTTACTATGGTAATTGTCACTGTTTCCCATTCTCCATTGATAAACACAGTTCCATTCTCATTTTCCCTTTGACAAATCTTGGCCAGCATTGCAAAAGGCTGTACACTATATTACTCTTTTTCTACTCATTTGTCAAATTCCATTGTGATCAAAACAGTGACTGTTTTTATGCCAATCCACTTGACAGAGCTATTACCACTGGGGCTTGTTTTCCTATGATGCTTTGGTACATATGTAACATATTTGGGTTTTGAGCATACATTGAAACTGTTGTCTTCACTACACCTATATCAGCATATATATTGCAGACATCTTGTTTTCAAAGCCATGTCAGACACAGATTCAGTTTATGAGCAGGAGTATGACAGTGATTCCACAGCAGAGGGTAATGTGCCACGGAGGTCTCACAAAAGTGGCAAAGGTGGTAAGCATCTCAGGGAGGAGCCTACTTCTTTGGCTCAATTGCAGGCTTGCCCGCTTGCATTGGATTGTTTTCAGCATCAGTCATGTTTCCAATACTGTGAGATGATTTCACAAACCCAGCATCATCATGAACTAGCTCATCTATTCGTTCTACATTTACATGATGGCCGTGTAAACCTCGCCGGAGTAGATTTCATTTTGTCACCAGAGACTATTGCTCAGGCCACTGGGATACCAAATATAGGAGAGGAATGGAACAAACATCAACAGTTAGAGAAATTCCACTATGAGCCATACATCAAACCTGGGTTTATGAGGCACCTGAGCAGGGTTTTTCCTTTCAGATTCCTGAAGGATGAGTTTGCACCATTGATGAAACTCATCATTCGGTATTTCAGTTGCGAGGGCAGATTCTCGCATCTCTATGCGTTCCATGTCCGTTTGTTGATGCATTTCACGAGGGTACGTATGATGAACATTCCATACTTCATGTATCGCAACATAGAGAGGATGATGATTTTTGTACAGAAGAAGACCCCAGCACAGCAGCATAGAAGTATATATCATTACACTCTGATCAAGATCATAGTGGTACATCAGTTGACACAGCAGGGCATTACTTGGGAGGATTTCATCTCCCGTGACTTCTTCACAGCGCCACAGCCGCCTCCCGAGATAGTTCATGATGAGGGAGAGCCTTCACACCAGCCTGACATTCCTGAGATCGAGCATATCCGTGCTCCATTGTTTGTGACATACCAGCGAGGCCACAGGGCCTTATTTGCAGCTACATGACGAGTACTATCTCCACCCAGGGTGGAAGGGGTCTCGTTGACTCCATCAGCAGAGCGAGTATTATCTCCACATGATGTGGAAGGGGTCTCGCCTTCTTCTTTAGCACAGGTACAGATTCAGGACAGGGGCAAGAGGCCCATGCATGATGAGGGCCCATCAGGAGGCCGGGACACTGATTTCACGATCATTGAGGTTGATGCGAGCTCTCCTAGCTCGAAATTGAAAGAGATCATCCAGGAGCAAAAGGCCGAGAATGACACGTTGAAAGAGAAATTGCAGAGGGCTCAGTGGGTGATAGACTACCTGGAGCAGCGCAACAAACAGCTATAGGATGAGCACACACTATTAGAGCTGCGGCGAATCCGTGAGGATCGACAATTGGCCCGGAAGAGACCTGGTGATATGACACCGGCCGATCGAGATTCTTGCCTCACGCATGTTAACATTCATTTGGAGAAGTTGTTGGCAAAGGCCAATAGAGACAAAGAAATGCTTCGTCACATGAAACATCGCTATTGGGCTCGCATGCATGTCTGCAAAGCAAAAATGAAGATTTTGAAAAGGAGGTTGAGCAGAGCACTAAAACGGCGAAAGAGGCCTGATCCACTCCGTATTTTGGCCGAGGCTTCGTTGGCTGGGCATGATACATGATGGAGGGTCTTCGCTCCGAATTTGATCAAATTCGGAGAAATTTTTGTCATTTTGAAATATTTTGGTCTCAAAACATATTTTTCAGTTATACGCGTAGCGCGTCGACGCGCTCGCTTATGATTGAGACACTTGCTGGAGGAAAAATTTATATTTTTGGGTTTGTCATGGTAAGTTATGCATTTTTGGGTTTTTCATGGTAATTTATGCATGCTCCAGTATGGCTGAAGCATTTCATCAAGTTCTGGATGATCAAAAGGCCCAAAAACACCATGAAAACCACCTTTTTGCCACCTTTTGCACCAGCAGGAAGTACTTCTGGGAGAATGAAGTTTTGGAGGGGCAAATGAGCTCCAAATTGGGAAATTAAACTTGGAGTGGATAGCCAACATCTAGGGCTTTCCAACGAGCTATCATGAGCTCAATTTTGATTCCGGGAAGTGCCCCAAAATCAGGCTGAAAGGTGCGCTACGCATACAGATTTTTGGCTGATTTTTCACCTTCCAGCTCAGAATTTCGGCCAGTTGGACCAGTTTTTCTTGTGGATGTAATTTTTGAGTTGTCTTGATGTAATTTTATGGTTGGCATGTAACTTGGACTCACTTTTACCTATTCTAGATGATTCACTCCTAAAAAAGTAAAAATCAAATGTAAGAATCAATTTCCTTCCTTTTAGAGGCAAGTTGTTTGGATGCCTATATTCTAGCTCCTTGTTTAGAATTAGTTGGAACTACTCCTAGAAGGAGGAATTCGACCCCTAGAGGTGTGGGAAGGGGTTAGGAGGTCTATATGATGTAATTTCTGAGACATTCTACAGGTTGGACTCTTGGGAAGATTTTGGCACATTATTGTACATATTTTTCATATTTTGGCTAAGGAAAGATCAGAGGTTTTGCAGCACCTGTTGGGGTTCTTGTGGCTTTCAGTTCTTGATGGTGTTTTCTCTCAGTTTATTGTAAGTTCTTTCATGTTTAATGTATTCCATCCCTTCTTATGCTTCTGAAACTAAATGAATGAGTAGGTGAGGTTGAATCCATTGTTTACAGTGCTCTGCCTTTGAATTTATTTAGTTTTACATGTTTTCGCCAGTTTGGAGAGGATCCATGTTCTCCCTTGCCCTCTTCACCTCCTTTTCGTTATGATCTATCCATGCACTCAATCAAAAAGCATCAAGACTACTGCCTACCTCGCCCCAACTCGAATTCTGCAAAAATCTGGCCTTATCCCCGGACCCAAAATTGTTTTTTCCCATTTCTCCAACAAAAACCTAAAAAATTTAAATCAAACTTTCCTATCTCTTTACCAGCCTAAAATCAGCATTCGTTATAAGTCATCTCAGCCCCTTTGAAGACCTCTTGCCAAGATAGACCCGGAGAGAGCCCTCTCCTGTTCTCATAGGGCTAGCTACGAGGCTGAGCTTAGTTTGATGTGGCCTCGAGTTTTGCCTCCTTCAGCCTGAGGCAGATTTGAGCGCTAACACTTTCTTTAATCCACTTAACTCCTAAGGAAAGTGGTGATTTTGTTGATTAGTTCAGGTGAAAGTGTGATGGCTAGGCCCCTAACCAAAGGGGTGGTTCTCTCCTCTGAGTGTGAATTCAGATCCACTACAAACTCTCGAGCTAACTTCTCATCAAAACCCTTCGGAAGCTAGAATAAACCTAGCCATTAGTGGTTCCTGAAAATCTCCATTACATGAGGATGTTGTCGTATTATTTTAATATCAGTGGGATCCCTTCTGTTAAATCCCCCTCCCATTTTTATGGTTGTCATAGGAAGGTGCTAAGATGATTTTTGTTTGAGAGTTACTTGTGAAGAGGTCTTGGAAATTGTGGTCTCAAGCAAATTTAGATCTTCACCATTTAATTACCAAATTATAACTAATTGTGTGTAAATTACATGGATAAATTGCAATTTTTGAGGGTGGAAACCACTTACCTATGTCCTCTAGTGTTTTTTCTTGGGAGATGGTGGCCTTAGGAAGTAATTTCACCCAAAGGTGACTCTGTTTTTCTCTCCTTATAACTATTGATCTTCCTGTGTAGTTTCGTGTAGCACTTCATTGTTTCCTATAGTATGAGGGTGCATGCAATCTCAGACTCAGTGTTCTTCTCTTTGATGGATCCTCTAACTTCTTTTTCTCCCACTTCTCTCGAAATTCTCAACGGAGTGGGTATAATGAGGCAGAACTTACTTTTATGGTCTTTTTAACCAAATTTGGAGTGGGGTGCTGACTTGTACTTAGCACGATCTTTCCTCTTTGGGACTGTTGGTCCCACTCCATTTAATCATTGCCTCAGCCTCAGATTCACCTCCTCATCCTTGTTCACTCCCCCTTGAATGATTTTACTTGCCTAAGTGGCATGCACACTTTACTTTTCATTTAGTTTAACTCTATGAAGATGGCCAAGTTAACTGGCCATCTTTTTTCCTTTTAAGTCTCTAAACCTCGACATTAAGCTATTTTGATCATTATGAGTGCATAGCGAGAGGTGAAGGGCCATACCTGAGCCTACCTAGTGCTGGTGTGTTTCAGACATGATCTGGTGTAGGGGGCTGGAGTTTGGTGTTGCATACATGATCTTTCTCTTGTAGTGTTTTTATTTTTTTTGTTTATTTTCTAATTGAGCAGCATGTTTTCTGAGTGAGCTAATTGTTTTCTAAGTAAGCTGCTAAACCTTGTATTTGTCTTTTATTCTTGCATGTGTTGCATGGAGGTCTTCAGGTTCCTTGGCTAGTGTGTTCGCTCTCCTAGAGTATGTTGGTGGTACTCAAAAGCAATCTTCTTCAACTTATCTTCAAAATATTTCCTTAATGTGCCATACACAGAATTTCTATAGGAAAATTTACAACTTCCTGTAGCAACCTTCTTTCCTCTTCTTAGGGCTCCATATTTCTTAGGGATGAAGTGAAATGGTTTATGGAGGTCAGATATGGAGTGATGGAATAAGTGGAGTGATGGAGAAGTAAGGGGAGAGGTCTCATGCCAAGGTATAAATGATTTAGCTGCTAGTGGCACAACATAGGGTTTAGAGAGTGAATCTTTGTGCATGGAGTGAAGTGAGGGTTAGGAGTGGTAGGTATAGACAAAAAATAAATTATCATGCTATTTTTGAAGTTTAGAAACCCTTGAGAGAGCTTCTTTCCTCATAAATAAGTTTCCTGTAGCATTTTCAAGATTTCCTGTAGTGCTACAGGAATCCTATAGCTGCTAGACTTTCTTGTAGAAATTACAGTCAAGGGAAAAAATAAAATTTTCTGCCTACCGGTGAGGTGAAATGAATGAATGGGTGCATGCTGGAGTGGTTTATGGAGAGTGTAAGAAGAGGAGAGGGATAAACCACTCATTTGGATCCAAAAACCATCTTTGATCAAAAAACCTACAAAAATAAAATTAGTGCATAGGTATTATCTTTCTCTTTTTTTTTGTTTATTTCCTCTTTTCTTCTTTTTTCCTCTTTTTTTTTAAGGAAGGTGGGATGCTTCCATAGAGGTTTTCATCCCACAAGCCTTCCATGGGTGTCGCGAGGAGGTTTTCACCCAAGGATTTTTTTTTTCTTTTCCTTTTTTTTTGCTTGAGGATTTCCTCATGGAGGTTTTAAACCTTGGAGTTGACCTTGGGTGCCTAAGAGAGGTTTTCACCCATGCCTCTTTATATTATTTTTCTCTCTTTTTTTTCTAGGAGGGGGAGGCGTTGGAAACTATGGAGTCTCCAATGACATACACCTCCTTGTTTTTGGAATTTATAAATTCAGCCCTAGACAAGGGCTTTTTGTAACCTTTGAGCCTGCAACCATTGACAAGTAGGGGAATCCCCTCCTTGTCTATGGTCCTAATTTGAAATGCACCATTATCATAAAAATTTTCCACTTTGTAGGGTCCCAACCATCTTTTCATCATTTTTCCTTTGAAATCCTTGAACCTTGAGTCATATAATAGCACCCAATCTCCTTCTTGAAAGGTCTTCTCCTTAATGTCCTTTTCATGGCCGACCTTCCTTTGCAGTTGAATCACTTATGTGTGAAGGAGTGCTTGCATCCTGAACTCATCCAATACATTTAATTGCAACAACCTTTCTTTTAGGGCCTTTGATATATCCAAGTCTAACTCAGCTTCCATCCTTAAGGTGTTGAACTCAAATTCATTGAAATAAGAACTTTCTCTCCATATACCAAGTCATAAGGAGTGAACCTTGTTGTTTTTTTCCAAGTAGTGTTGTAGGCCCAAGTAGCTTCTACCAATCTGTCTGCCCAATATTTTCTGCTGTTGCTCACAACCTTGGAGAGGATATTCTCCAAGGCTCTGTTGGCCACTTCCACTTGGCCATTTGCTTAAGGGTGGTAGGTAGTGGAAGCCTTATGCTTTATCTTATGCCTCCTCAGAATATTCTCAATGAGATGAGATGTGAATTATGCCCCCTGATCCAGTGACTACCACTCTGGGGTATCCAAATTTGTAGAACACTTTCTCTCTCATAAATTCTACTACCTTCTCCTTGGTTTCTACCTTTATAGCTTTTGTTTCAGCCCACTTTGTTAGGTAGTCAGTGCAAACTATGATATACTTTTTATGGCCAGATGGATGGTGTATTAATGGGTCCAATGACGTTCATGCCCCACTTGTCAAATGGATCTAGAGCCACCTGAGGGTGAAAAGGAATCTCATCCCTCTGTCTAGGTTTCCCCATCCTTTGGCATTGGTCACACCTACTAGTGTATCTTCTGGCATCCTAGTGAAGGGTAGGCCAATAGTAACTTTCCTGCAAAGCTTTAAAGGTTTCACTTTATGTATCAAAGTGGCCCCCACAAGGGCTATCATGACATGCAAAGAGAATGTAAAAAACTTCTTCCTCCCTCACACATCTCCTGAGAATTTGGTCATGGCCTAGCTTGAATATATTTCTCATGATCTCGCTGAAAGGGGCACTTTTTTTGATGATCTTGCTCTTCTCCTTGGACGAGAGGTTAGGAGGGACTTTTCAGCAACCAAGTAGTTAGCTATGTCAGCAAACCATGGAGAGAGTGTTGAGATAGAAAAGACATGTTCATCTGGGAGGTGGTCATCAACCATTCCTTATTCATCTGTAGGTAGAGCTAACCTGGATAAAAAATCTGCAAAAACATTTTCCTTTCGAGATTTATCGACAATGATTAGGTCAAAATGTTGTAATAGTAATAACCATCTAATTATTCTAGAATTAACATCAGGTTTGTTCATTAAATATTTGATGGATGCATGGTCAATGTGTACAAAGGTCTGATAACTAGTGATATAATTTCTAAATTGTTTTAAATCATGTACAATGGCTAACATTTATTTCTATGTGACAGTATAATTGAGTTCGGCCTTGGACAAGTTCTTACTAATGAAATAGATTACAAAAGGTAATTTGTCTTCTAACTGCCCCAAGGCTACTCCCACAGCTTTTTTTTATGCATCTGTGTGAATGTGGAAAGGAAAAGACCAATTTGGACCTCAGAGAATGGGGGCAGAAGTTAACTTTCCCTTAATGAGCTTAAAAGATTCTTGACAGATACTGGACCAAGTAGACTCACTGTCTTTGGCCAACAAACCAAATAGTGGCAAAGCCAACTTGTTGAAATCTTTGATAAACCTTCTATAGTAGCCAGCTAAACGTAAGAAACTCCTGACATCTCTCTAATTTTGAGGAGCAAGTACCCTTTTGATGATGATGATTTTGTTCAGTTCCACCTGTATTATTGCTTGGTAGATTGAGTGGCCCAATACTACTCCTACTCTTTTCAAGAATTCATACTTTTCTGGGATCAAGGAGAGATGCATCTCAATGCACCTTCTTAGCACTTTTCAAAAATTGGAGAAAGTTTCATGGAAGTCATCCCCATATGGTGTGAATTCGTCCATGTAGGTTTCAAAAAAATCATTGACTAGCTCAGAGAAAATGCTCAAGAAATCTCTTTGGAAGGTAGTTGGGGCATTGCACAACCCAAAGGGTATGACTCTGTAAGCGAAGGTACCCCAAGGAAATGTGAAATTTTTCTTGTCTTGGTCTTCAGGGCTAATTTGGATCTGTTTATACCCACTAAACCCATCTAATAAATAAAAGAGCTTCTTTCATGCAAGGCAATCCAAGACTTGATATATAAAGGGAAAAGGGAAATGGTTCTTCTTGGTGGCTTTTTTGAGTTCCTGATAATCAACATGCATTCACAATTTTCCAGTCTTCTTTGGGACTAGGACAAGAGGAGATACCCACTCACTGTCTGATATAGGATAAATGAAACTTGCATCCAGCAATTTATATAGTTCTTCCTTGACTATGTCTTTTAGATTTGGGTTCATACGCCTTTGGGGTTGGTGCACAGGCTTGCATCCTTCTTTAATGTAAATATGATGTCATCACAATGAGGGATGCACCCCTTTCATGTCCTTGTAGTCCCATGAAAATGCATCTAGGTTTTCTTTCAAAAGCTTGCATAGCTGCTCTCCTTCTCTACTTGAGAGGTTTGAGTTAATTTTAAGAGATTTGGATGGGCCAAATTTTATGGCCTTTTTGGTTTTAGAGGTTGAATCAAATGAGTGCAATTCCAACCAAGGGTCGATCCTTTGACTAGGTTTTCAAGTGGGTTGCCAGTGGGGGACTGGTTCTGAATGATTTGGTTGATCAAATAATCTTCATCAAGTTGTCCCCCTCTAATAATAATATCTATGGTAAAAATGGGGTATGGTGTAGTGTTGTATACTTCATCTTCTTCTTCTTCATCCTCCAACCATATAGGTAGGCCATCGTCAATGGAAGGTTGGGCTAGAGGATATAATACCAGATTTTCAGACAAGGGCCCATTCTTAATAGTCATGTTTCCAACCCAACAACTGATATAAGCATCAGTAGTGGCTAACCAAGTTCTCCCTATAATGAGAGGATATCCATTAAACTTGGTTTTAGGCTAGAGAACCAGGAAATCTGTAGGATACTCCCAAGATTCAATTGAAACCATAACATCCTCAACAATTCCTTCCAGAATTACTGTAGGTTGATCAGCAAGTTGCAGAACCATTGTTATTTTCCTAAAAGTCCCTTGGAGGTTAAGTTTAAGCATATTTTCCCTGGTCATTACACTAATGGTAGCCCCGAGATCAATCTGAGTATTGGGGACTATGACACCATCTATGTGCACATCCACAATTGGACTACCAGGGTCAGGTACTTTGGGAAGATCTCCCTTCCCAAAATTAAGTCAAACAGTTGTCCTACTGCATTGATGGTGTGGATATATTTCTTATTTCTCATAGGTTTCTTGAAGCACTTTTCCTTGATGAGCCTATTGTAAATAGGGACATCCTTAATGGCCTGGAGAAGGGATATTTTTTTAGTTCTCCCAGAAGTTCAGTCTCCTCTGGAGTGTGTTGACTGGAGTGGATCAAGCACTCAGGAAAAGGAGTTTGTTGGATCTGAATGTTACTTTCTTCATATTCCTCCTCAACCTCTATACGTAGATATGGAGGGTGGTTTTCTAGGAGTACTCTTCTCGACCTGAGATTAATCTCTTGTATCTCCACAGCATAGTTTGTATAGGATGGATCTCCACTGTAAACCTATTGTTCTTGTCTGTTGTTCGGGTTTGGATTGGGTAATGCAGACATCTGGGGAAACTTGGGTGGAGCAGAATGAGTAAGATGAGGCTAAGGTTGGGCTTGAGGCATTATAGCATGTGGTTGATTATGTTGAGGTCTATGCCCTTGTGATGGGTTTTTCCACTGAGGTTTTTGAGGAACATACTGGTGAAATGGTTGTTTCACTAGCTGAGGATAATATGGAGGGTTGTAAGGCCAAGTAGGAGGTGTAGGCCAGGATGGAAGAGTGGGGGTGTACCAGGATTGCATAGGTGCATTCTGATTTTTGTGATAATAGGAATAAGGTGCACCTTGCATAACCTGTTGATATGACTGAGGGACTTGAGGCCTTCTCTGGTTGATGAAACATAGTTGCTATGGTCCTACTTCCCCACCTTGATATACAAATTTGAGTCCAAGTAAGGAGGAACACTTATCGGTGACATGATTCTCGTCATATATTAAGAAAACCTCTATGAAATTTAATGGACATTCATTCTGAGGGTGTTTTCTAGTACATATAGGGCAGAATATAGCCAAGGCTCTTTCTGATTCCCCTTGCTTCCTCTTGATCTGAATTGTGTCCATTTGCAATGAAAATTTGTGCAACATCTCACTCTTTAATTCCTCCAACATATTTCCAATACCATGCCTAATGGAGGTGGAAGAGGAAGGGGTATTGGTCATACTTTGGCTAGCTCTAACTTTCTTCCTAGCTACCCTAGAATGGTTCCTGAAGACAGTTTTGATTGTATAATAAGGAAGCGGATAGATATCTCCTCCTTATAACATATTAAAGGTTTCCATCACCTCCTCCCTGATCCCTTAGAGAAGTACTAGTTTAAGTGATTTTGGATCAAGGGTACGGTTGGCTCTTTTATAATTTAACCGGATCCTCTCTTCATAGTCCTCTAGGGATTCATGAGACCCTAGAGTCATCCTGCATATTTCGTCTTTAGTTTCCTTGCACCTACAATAGTTCATGTACTTTTTGTTGAAGGCCTTTTGCATCTATGCCCAGGTAGTGATGTTTGTTCCCAGGTATACCCATGAACCATCGCAAGACTGCATCCTTAAGGGTAGATGGGAATAGCTTCATCTTTTGATCATTTGAGGCATAGTCATAGGTTCTATATACCACATCAAATTCAAACATGAATTTGTCATGTTCCTTAGAGGTAAGTCCATGGAAATGTGGAAGTGATGAGGGGTTAATGTTCTTCATTTTAGTTTCCCCATCTATCTCTCTAATGGGAAATACTCCTCGGGCTTCAATCTCAGCCATGGCTTGAATAGGTAAAGCATGTTCCTCTCATGAAACAAGTTCTTCTTCTTCTCTAATAGATTCTTCAAAATTTTCAAAAGGCTCACCTATGGTGTGTTCAACCTCACAGTCACTGAAGAAGAGTGAAGGGTGACTATCATGGGCATGTGGGGGTTTTTGGTAAAAAAATTCCTTGAGTATCCCTACTCCTACAAGGTGTGAAAATTAGATTTTTTTGTACTTTTTCAATATTTTTGAAATAGCATGTAAAATTAAACTAAAAAAGAATGCTAAAACAGAATCAAAGCATATACTAGACACCTCCCCGGCAACGGTGCCAAAAAGTGGTGAGCCCTGGTATTGCACCGAGAATGCTACAACTCCCAGAGGATAATATACTTTAATTTATCAACCTGGGTTTCGTACAAACTTGGAGGTGAAAATTCTATATACACAGTAGATTCATTCTACTCATGTCATTCTCTTCTGAGTCCTACGAAAGGGTGCTATTTCTAGGGTTTCTGAATGAAGTCTGTCACACTTCTGAATTTCAACTTAGGGCTACAAGTGATTCAAAGCCATTACTCTATCACAAATCAAATAACTATTCTACAACAAGAAAGTACTTCTAGCTACTCTGTAATGAAAGAAATCTACAAATTAAGTTATGGCAAGAAATGGAAGAAAACTAGGGCTCTTTCATGAAGTAAATTGTTGAATTGAAATTGCAAAAATAAGACTAACCTAATCACACATTGATGGGCCAAATAGATAAACACATTTTGTACACTTCATTCTTTAACTATTAGTCTTTTACTCATACATCTAATCATGACCTAATTATGCTTGTAAATGCATTGTTTTGCAGCAAGGAGGAGAAAAGCGCTAAGGTGGATCATGAATGTCTTGAACTCATGGATGCAAGGTTGAATGTGTCTTGATGGTTTTGGCAGGTCTGGATGATGTTTTATGGGCTTAAGGATAGGCCCACTGGTGTCGCTACAGGTGTTGCTACAGGTTTCCTGTAGTGCTACAGGAAACACCTGAATTGCTACAGGAAACATTTCGAGGGCAATCCGAGGCCAAAAATGGTGGATACAAGCATAGGGGAGGTGGAATGAAGGTGTATTTGGATGAATTTAAGGTGGAAAACCCTTTACTCAATCTTAGAACCTCTTGAGAAGCATGTCTTGAACTTCTAGGGTTTCTCACGGTGTGAACATGAAAATCTTAAAAATAGGATTGAAGGCAATTTGATGGAAGGAGGTTGATGATGGGTGAGAAATGAAGATAAGGGTACTGGTGAATTCCTCCTTTCTTGTGCTTCTTGAACCTTCAAGCAAACTACATGTTCATAAAATAAACATTGGAAAATGTATGATGAAGGAAATGGAAAATATTACTTGAATTTGGAAAGAAAACCTACTTAAGCATTCAAACAGAAATATAACTCAGTATTATAAACATAATCATGACACTACAACAACTTAATTAGTAACTATTATTTCCAAGAAATCATAAACTAAAGAGAAAATTTGGCCTGTGGTGAATATCTTCCCTCCTCAAGCCCCAATGAAAGAGATGATAGATGGAGGCTTGACACATAGCTTTCTAAGTTTATAAGCTATTCTACCAACATTTATGCAAGCTTACCTATAGCAAAGAAAAATGGAAGAAAACTAAAAACAGTGAATTGAAATGTAAGAAAACTAGCTAAAACTCATAAAGAAAACTAGCTACAATGACATAAAAATAAGCATGAATACACAAGAGATACTAAGGCCAATGGATTGGGCCCTAACCCAAAAGCATAGCCCTCTGAAACTAAATCAGTGAAGGACAATATGAATACTCATCTTATTGCATAAAATAGTCTCATTACATAATCATAAAAGTCCCAAAAACCTATTACAAGAGCTAAGAGTCTATTAGCTTCCTTCAAAGTTCAAATCCTAATGAGCTCTTGCTCAACACTATTTAACCTAGAGGGTAGCTACCAACATCTCCCTAAAAAGTAGGTGATGTGTCCTCTTTGACTGCAAGAGAAGTGGAGCTTTGGTGCACTTGATCTCCCTCTTGCTTCGTTGCCTTTGATTTTGAGCTATTGGAGAGAATCTCAAGGATCCCTTGGCTGCCTTTGGGAGTTAAGGAGGTGGACAATAACCCTAGAATCTCTCCTTGTTGTCTAATATGAGCTTTAATTGTGTAATTTTCATCAAAATTGAAATATCTTCGTGATTATCCTAAATTTAAATCATGTTAGGCATTCGAAGTATGACAAGCCTTAATCACCATCTACATTAGAAACATAAGACAATAATATAATTTAAATGTGAGAAAGAGAGACTTAATAAGGCTAAAAAGGTGACAATTAACCCCTCCAATTATACCTAATGATGGAGCTCATCATCACCCCCTACTAAATGGTTGTTCATCCTCTTAGAAACTTATTCCTCCTTCTGCATCTCTTTCAAAGATTTAATGGGCCCTCTGACTTCCCAAGGAAGAAGTGTGGGAGTCCCTTCAGGAGGGTAAAATCCATCATTCGTTTATGCTTCCTCCCATTATTTTTTCTTCTCATCTTGGTTTTTCCCATCACTTAGTCCCAGTAGCAAGGGTGGAATGAGTTTCAAACCAAGCCACTGAATCTTCCTGGTCTGCATGGTCATCTTGTATAGTGGTGCCCTTTCCAGAGCACTTCCCAATATTTCTAGTGTGTGGTATTCCATGTTTTTAAGACTATGAGGGAGGCTATTCCATCTCCTTTGACTATACATTATGAATTCGTCTCCCAACAACCTAAAAACATCATCAAAATGGGCCATGATGTATGCTTGTGTGCTGAGGTACTTTTCTGCAAGTGCATCATCATTTTCTATCTTGATATGGTTGTTGATGAATCCCCTAGAGCTGAATAGTTATGCCCTAACGTGTAGAGGCTCCTTGTTTTCTCTCCTCATGACCCTCCTTACTTCTTTTGCTCTAGTTTCCTTATTAACCATCGAAGAGGACAATTCCATTAATTTCATGTCTCCCATTCTAGGATTAGGGTCACAAATGTTCAAGTCTGTCAACACAAGATTGTGCATGTAGAATTATGCCATTTTTGCCTTGTCTTCCATACTTGACTGGTTGCAAAAGTCAATGAATTTTCTACAGTTCTGAAAAGGTAAGGATCCATGAGAGGCTAGTGTCCTGACTTGAAATAGGAGTAATTGTTCTTTGAGGTATACTTCATAGGAATCTGATGGGTATCTATGTGGAATGGTCTCCATGCAAAAAATTTCCATGGTGGCCATTTCTTTGTCTTTTTGTTGATAATGGTCTTGCAATCTTGCATTATCTGCTTGGGCTTTCTGAAGTTGCACTTTCAACATGGATTCTATAAGCCTAGAATCAAAAAAATCCCTTCACAACTCATTCACCTTTTCTTCCATGACCCCTATGTCATGTACACCTTTGTTTGTAGCAATATTCATCCATTGATGAGTGTGTGCCCTCTCCTCTTCCAACTGATAGAATAAAGGTACTATAAAATTCTGAGGAGTCAATCTTCCCCCTTCAATAAATGTATAGTAGGAGCTGAGATTTGGTTGAGGGCTAGGGTATTACACTACTGATACATCTTTGGGGATAGATTTTGGGGAGGAAGTCTCCTCCTTGTCATCTTTCTCTTCCTCCCCTTTGGCATCCTTCCCTTCATCTTGTGCTTTTTCCTCAACTTCTTGGGCCTCTTTCCCATACATGGGTGTTTTTTATCCCTCATCCAAGGTTTCTTTCTCTGATTCCGGACCTACTGGAGTTTCATGTAGCAAAGACAGAGTTTCCTGTAGAAAAATATTTTTTGCCTGAGGAAAACCCTTTCTTGCTTGTTTTTCATTTTTTCCTATCTTTTGAGGGTGTGTGGGGGTTGATAGATGTGTATGGGATGGAAACATTATTGAATGTCTTATTATGTAGTTCATAGGGTTCCTCATAAGTGAGGTGACCTCTTGAACCTTTCCTTATTTTATTCTTATTTCTTCATCCCTCTTGGGTGACTCCTCAAAGGTAATAGGGCTTTTAGTTGGAGTCTGTGGTTTCCTCTGCCTCACCCTTTGGCTCTTCATAGTCCTCAAATACATGGGGGTTTTCTTCTTCCTCTTTGTTTTGAATGGTATGCTAAAAGTGGCTAGGGTAGCAGCCACTTCATGATCTCTTATGTTTGGTGATATGCTTGTGTCATGAGGAGAGGTATCATTTCCTAACATAGGGTACAATATTTCCTTCTCCTATGTCTGTTATTCCTTCTTCCCCTCAGTCTCTTCCTTATATGTCTCTAATATCTCTGTGTTTTCTATTTCAACCTCCATTTCTTCTTCTTCTTCCTCATCTTCAGCCCCCTCTTCTTCTTCTTATACCTCCCTCTCTCTAATACTAGAGGCGGAGGTTTTTCCTATTTGGGTGGCTATGAAGGCTTCCCTATCCATGTCTATGAATGAGGACCAAGACACAGGGAGGTTTAATCTGTCCAGATCATCACTCACTGTTATTTTGATAATGCCATGATGATCAAAATGCGGGTATTTCCTTTCCATCGCCATTTTTCTCATGTATGTTATTTAGTTCAAGAGGAAATGCGGGATGCTAAATATTTGTTCTAAAGGGAGTTCTCCTTGAGATATAAGCTCATTCAACAACCTGAAATGGTATCCATAGACTACACTAAGTCTGCCTTCACAGGAAATGAATTTCATGATACAAAAGGCTACCTCATCCCAGGGGTATGGAAGGTTTTCTCTCCTCACTCCATTCTTTTCCTCAATGTATTCTTCTCCCAGAAGAAAGAAGATTTTATTGGTTGCAGTGCTTGGCATACTTTCTTTAATCCACTGAAATCCTAGGGGAAAAGTGGTGATTCTGCTTATTAGCACAGGTGAAAGAGTGATGGCTAGGCCCCTAACCACAGTGGTGTCTCTCTTCTCTGAGTGTGATTTCAAAGCCACTGCAAACTCTAGAGCTATCTCCTCATAAAAACACTTTAGAAACTCGAAGAAACCTATCCATTGGTGGTTCCTGAAAATATCCATTACTTGAGGATGTTTTCTTATTATTTTAATATCAGTGGGCTCCCTTATGTTAAATCCCCCTCCCATTTTTATGGTTTTGATAGGAAGGTGGTAAGATGGTTTTTGTTTGAGAGTTACTTGTGAAGAGGTGTTGGATATTATGGTCTCAAAAAAATTCATATTTTCACCATTTAATTCCTAAGTTATAATTGACTGTGTGTAAATTACAATGAGAAATTGAAATTCTAGAGGGTGGCAACCACTTACCTCTATCCTCTGGTGTTTTTTCTTGGGAGATGGTGGCCTTAGGAATTAATTTCACCCAAAGATGACTATGTTTTTCTCTCCTTATCACTGTTGATCTTCCTGTGTAGTTTCTTGTAGCACTTCATTGTTTCCTGTAGCACGAGGGTGCATGCAAGCTTAGACTTGATGTTATTCTCTCTGATGGATCCTTCAACTTATTTTTCTCCCATTGCTCTCGAAATTCTTAGCTGAGTGGGTATAATGAGGTAGAACTTACCTTTATTGTCTTTTTAACCAAATTTGGAGTGAGGCACTGACTTGTACTTAGCACGCGTTTTCCTCTTTGGGACCATTGGTCCCACTCTAGTTAATCATTGCCCTAGCCTCAAAATCACCTCCTCATCCTTGTTCGCTCACCCTTAACTAATTTGACATTCCCACGTGGCATGTAAACTTTGGTTTTCATTTAGTTTAACTTTACGAAGGTGGCCAAGTTAACTAGTCACATTTTTACCTTTTAAGTCTCTAAACCTCGACATTAAACTATTTTGATCATTATGAGTGCATAGCGAGAGGTGAAGAGCCATACCTGAGCCTACCTAGTGCTGGTTTGTTTCACACATGATCCGGTGCAGGGAGCTGGAGTTTGGTGTTGCATACATGATCTTTCTCTTGCTTTATTTTTATTTTTTTGTTTATTTTCTGAGTGAGCAGCTTGTTTTCTGAGTGAGTTGCTTATTTTTTGAGTGAGCTTCTTAACCTTTTATTTGTCTTTTCTTCTTTCAGGTGCTACATGGAGGTCCTTAAGTGCCTTGGCTAGTGTGTTCACTCTACTGGAGTATGCTGGTGGTCCTCTGAAGCCATCTTCTTCAACTTATCTTCATATTTTTTCCCTGATGTGTCATACACATAATTACTACTCGAAACTTTCCAAATTCTTGTAGCAACCTTCTTTTTGCTTCTTGGGGATTCAGATTGCTTAAATATGAAGTGAAATGGTTTATGGAGGTCAGGGATGGAGCGATGGAATGAGTGGAGTGATGGAGAAGTAAGGGGAGAGGTCTCATGCCAAGGTATAAATGATTTAACTGCTAGTGGCGCAACATAGGGTTTAGAGAGTGAATCCTTGAATGTGGAGTGAAGCGAGGGTTACTAGTGGTAGGTATAGGAAAACATAAATTATCATGCTCTTTCTGAAGTGTAGAAACCCTTGAGAGAGCCTCTTTCCTCATAAATAAGTTTCTTGTAGCATTTACAGGGTTTCCTGTAGTACTACAATAATCCTGTAGCTTCTAGACTTCCCTATAGCTACTATAATTTCTTGTAGCAATTACAGTCAAGGAAAAAAATGAAAATTTATGCCTACCTGTGAGGTGAAATGAATGAATGGGTGCATGCTGGAGTGGTTCATGGAGTGTGTAAGAAGAGGACGGGGAGAAACTGCTCCTCTAGATCCAAAACCATCTTTGATCAAATCACCTTAAAAACAAAAAATGAGTGCATAGGTATTATCTTTCTCTTTTTCTTTTTGTTTATTTCCTCTTTTCTTCTTTTTTTCTCTTTTTTTTTGAAGCCAGGTGGGTTGCCTCCATAGAGGTTTTCAACCCACAAGCCTGCCTTGGATGCCTCCAAGCGGCTTTCACCCAAAGATCTTTTATTTTATTGAATAAATCTTCAAATTCTCCACAGTGTTATAAAAAAATGGTCGACGTTTCGAATCCCAATGGGGATCCATCTTCAGGACAAGATGTTGAATTAAGAATAAAAGAAGGACGAATAGGTCAAAGTTTAAATATTGAAAAAGGAAAAGAGCGGAAAAAACTAACTAATTAATTGTTGGAATCACGATTGCCATTAGACCAAAACCCGCAGGCATTAGTCTTCGCTACAATCCCTAGAGTTAGGATCCACGAGAGGTGGTTAGTCCATGTTGCGAAACACACGGTGAGCGTTGAACCCAATGTCCAACAATCTCCCCCCCAACGCTAGTCGGGTGAGTTTCGAACTCGAGACCTGTTGCTCTAAAACCACTTGTTGGAATCATGATTGTCGTTAGACCAAAACTCACAAGCATTAGTCTCTGCTACAATCGATATAATTAGGATCCATGTGAGGAAGTTGGTCTAATAATTTTTAATAAATTTTAATCGTATATCTATAATATCATCTATTCATAAATTTAATAATAACACTTATTAAATTTTTTTAATACTTTTTTTAATAAAATTAAATAATTTAAATAATTATATTAATTGCTTAGTTTCAGAGATAAACCTAAATGTTACCAAAAAAAATTAAAATTATAATAAATACTAACTAGAATATAATTAATTTAATAATATAAGGGTTAATTCTTAATATTTAATTTAGTGAAAGTATTAAATTATAAACCCCAAGAATATAACCCTAGATGGTAATAGTAAGAATTATTTACAAAATTAATAATTCTAATTCATAACATTAATAATTAATAAAAATAAATAATAGTTTACTTAAATAATTAATTATTATTATTAGTATCTAAAGTTTGTAATAATAATTACATTTAATAATAATCAAATTCAATTTTATTATAACCTTAGATTTTTTAGGATTACGTTAATAAAGTTTTCCTAATAAAAGATATGAATAATAATAATACATTGAATAAATAATAATTATTAGAATTAATCAATAATAATTATTAGAATTAATAAATAAGAATTAATATTTATTAGTATTTGTTTGAATAAATGAATGTTAATATTAATTAAGTAAACTATTATTTTTTTATTAATTATTAATTTTATAAATTATAAATTATAAATTTTGTAAATAATTCTTATTATTACTATTACCATCTCGGGTTTATAGTTTAATACTCTTCACTAAATTAAAGATTAAGAATTAAACTTTATATTATTAAATTAATTAGATAATTTTTAGTTAGTATTTATTATCAATTAAAAAAAAAAAAAACTAGTAACATTTAAGTTTATCACTTGAAATTAAGCCATTAATACAATTATTTAAATTATTTAATTTTATTAAAAAAACTATTAAAATAATTTAATAAGTATTATTACTCAATTTCTGAATAGATGATATTATAGATATACTATTAAAATTATTATAATTTATTAAAAATTATTAGAAATTATTAGAATAAATTATTTATTTATTAAAATAAAATTCATTAAATAAATTAAATAGAGTTATATAATATTAATTAGTCAGTATTTGTCGGCTCTTCTCCTTTTTCACTCTTTAAACCTTGACCTTTTCATCCTTTTTTCATTCTTCATTCAACATCTTGTCTTGAAGATGGATCCTCGTTGGGATTCAAAACGTCAACCATTGTTTTATAACATTGTGGAGAATCTAGAGATTTCTTCAATAAACGATAACCACAGAAGCTAGAAAACCATCATATTTTTTTTTTTGTTCTTTTCATTTTTTTTGCTCCATGATTGCCTCATGGAGGTTTTCAACCTCGAAGTTGACCTTGGGTGCCTCAAAGAGGTTTTCACCCATGCCTCTTTATTTTTCTTTTTTCCTCTTTTTTTTCTAGGAGGAAGTGTTGGAAACTATGGATTCTCCAATGACATACACCTCCCTATTTATGGAATTTATAAATTCAGCCCTAGACAGGGGCTTTTTGTAACCTTTAAGCATGTAACCACTGACAAGTAGGGGAATCCCCTCCTCATCTATGGTCCTGATCTGAACTGCCATTATCATAACATTTGAACACTTTGTAGGGTCCCAACCATCTTTTCATCAATTTTCCTTTGAAATATGTGAACCTTGATTCATACAGTAGCACCTAATCTCCTTCTTTAAAGGTCTTCTCCTTAACGTTCTTGTCATGCCAGACCTTCCTTAGCAGTTGAATCACTTCTGTGTGAAGGAGTGCATGCATCCTGAACTCATCCAATCCATTTAATTGCAACAACCTTTCTTGTTGGGTCTTTGATATATCCAGGTCTAACTCAGTTGCCATCCTTAAGGTGTTGAACTAAAATTCAATTAAAAACATAGCTTTCTTTCCATAGACCAAGTCATAAAGAGTGAACGCTATTGTTGTTTTCCAAGTAGTGTTGTAGCCCCAAGTATCTTCTACTAATCTGTTCGCCCAATCTTTTCTGCTGCTGCTCACAACCTTGGTGAGGATATTATCCAAGGCTCTGTTGGTCACTTCCACTTGGCCATTTTCTTGAGGGTGGTAGGTAGTGGAATTCTTATGCTTTATCTTGTTCCTCCTCGGAATATTCTCAATGAGATGAGATGTGAATTGTGCCCCCTGATCAGTGACTACCTCTATGGGGTATCCGAATTTGTAGAACACATTATCTCTCACAAATTCTACTACCTTCTCCTCGGTTTCTACCTTTATAGCTTTTGTTTCAGCCCACTTTATTAGGTATTTAGTGTATACTATGATATACTTTTTCTAGCCAGATGCTGGATCAATGGGTCCAATGAAGTCCATGCCCCACTTTTCAAATGCTCTAGAGCCACCTAAGGTTGCAAAGGCATCTCATCCCTCTGTGTAGGTTTCCCCATCCTTTGGAAATGGTCACACATGCTAGTGTATCTTCTAGCATCATGGTGAAGGGTAGGCCAATAGTAATCTGCCTACAAAGCTTTGAAGGTTGTTATTTTTGCATCAAAGTGTCCCCCACAAGTGCTATCATGACATGCAAAGAGAATGTAAAAAGCTTCTTCCTCCCTCACATATCTCTTGATAATATGATCATGGCCTATCTTCAATATATTTCCCCTGAGCCAGGTGAAAGGGGTGCTTTTTCTCATGATCTTTCTCTTCTCCTTGGATGAGAGGTTATGAGGGAACTTTTCAACAACCAAGTAGTTAGCTATGTCAGAAAACCATGGAGAAAGTGCTAAGATAACAAAGAGGTGTTCATTCGTGAGGTGTTCATCCACCATTCCTTCTTCATATGTAGGTAGAGCTAACCTAGATAAAAAATTGCAACAACATTCTCCTTTCTAGGTTTATCAACGATGGTTAGGTCAAACTATTGTAATAGTAACAACCATATAATTATTCTAGCATTAACATCAGGTTTTTTCATTAAATATTTGATGGTGCATGGTGACTGTGTATAAAGGTTTGATAACCAATGATATAATGTCTAAATTTTTTTAAAGCATCGACAATGGCTAACATTTCCTTCTATGTGACAGTATAATTTTGTTCAACCTTGGACAAGTTCTTACTAATGAAATAGATTGTATAAGGTAATTTATCTTCTAATTACCCCAAGGCTTCCCCCATAGCTTTAGTTGATGCATTTGTGTGGATGTGGAATGGCATAGTCCAATTTGGATGTCAGAGAATGGGGGCGGTAGTTAACTTCCCCTTAATGAGCTAAAAATCTTCTTGACAGAGACTGGACCAAGTAAACTCAGAGTCTTTGGCCAACAAACCAAATAGTGGCGAAGTGAACTTGTTGAAATATTTGATAAACCTTCTATAGTAGCTAGCTAAACCTAAGAAACTCTTGACATATCTCTGCTTTTGAGGAGCAGGTGCCCTTTTTATGGTGGTGATTTTGTTCGGGTCCACCTATATTCCTTCTTGGGAGATTGAGTGACCTAATACTACTCCTACTATTTTCAAAAATTCACACTTTTCTAAGCTTAGAGAGAGATGCATCTCAATTCACCTTCTAGGCAATTTTCCCAAATTGGAGAAAGCTTCTTGGAAGTCATCCCCATAGGTTGTGAATTTTTCCTTGTAAATTTCAACCGAGTGTTGACGAGGTAAATCCCCTCTGCGGACAGAGGCAATCCCACTAGACCTAGAGTGGGTCTAGCAACAAACAGAACACGCTACGATATTGATTCCTAGTTACAAAATACAAAGTTAAGATAAATGGCCTACCTCAAGTCCTACGTTGTTGTTGTCGACGGAGAAGTGTCGCTTCCCATTCCTCGCTTGACAGTTCACAATCCTTTCGCTCACCGCGTCTGGACACCTGTACACATATAGAGAAAAATGACGGCAATACAACGTAATAACCCAAGAATGTAACTATCAATCAGTCGGAAAGGATTGAATCAGATTGCATTACACAAACAAGAAATATAACCATGGAACCAATAACATAGTCTAGCATATATTAAGATATGAAAGAAAGATTACAACCGAGTTTCGACGTCGCATTCTTCCTTCAGCAGGGCATCCAGTGGAGCGTGTCTCACAAAGCTTGTCGGGAATTTGGACAAGGCTCTCTCTCTTACGGGGTTCTCCTTGGCTCTTCTCTCAATAGTCACACAGCTATAGTTTTCTTGCCAAATGTTCAGCTAGCTAGCAAATGGAGAGGGCAGGCTTTTATAGAAGGAGAAGGAGAGGTTAGGATCCCTATAATCATGGGGGAGATTCCTATCTCTTAGGAAGGTTCCATGAGAGGTGGAAAAGCACTTCCTAATCAGGGAGATCCAGAGCCAAACAGCCCAACCCCTTTTTGATGATTCGTTCTAAAGTTGTTAGAATCAAACTTCTGCCTTCTATTGTTAAAAAAAATTCCTTAATGGACTTGGCGCAGGAAATACACAAGGACAGAGCGCCAAGTGGCACGATATTAATGTAAATTTCCCAGGTCGGCGCGAGTGATGAACTGGCTAAGCACGCCAATGCCCAAACATATGTTTTTAATGATTTTCTGAGGAAATGTTCTTCAGGAGGATTCTTGCCCTTATGCAGAAGGATGCCATCAAGGTGTTTTCAGGACATTTTACTGTTCACAAGTCACGGGAATATTCCTCCAATGTATAGGATGAGGGATTGCAGGGACGGTGACAAAATGTTGTGTAACAGATGCCCCCTAAAGCATGAGGTCCGAGAGAGAGGGAGGGGTGAAATTCTTTATGAGAACGTGTTCAACTAAAAACACTGTCGTCGAAAGACCTGCGAGAACAAATACAACTGATATCTCTAATACATGATATGTGGTATGGGCACAGCCATCCATAAAAGAGTACAGAAATAATGAGATCCAAGGTATGGACGTAGCCATCCAGCAAAATAAGGATCAAAAAGTAGACTCAGGCATGGTCGCAGCCATCCAATCAAAAGAGTCATGTAATAAATCATAATAATCCACAAAGAACCTGCAGCCTGGATGTTATCAAACAAAATCTAGGGTCTTGCGCTCCATCTCAACCCGAACAAAGTACAAGTTCGAGCATGCAAATATGTGAGCTAAAGTCGAACATGCAAGAACATCGTCTGATTACCAGCCAATAATGAAAGCCATTAATAGACGCGAGAGAAACCACCAATAATGACGATGGATCTCAAGGTACAAGAGGTAAAATCCACAGAATGTGAACAGTGAGCTCGCGTCGAACATCCGCAGAATCATCTGATCAAAGGCCAATAATTAAAACCTTGCGTCGAATGCGAAGAACCTGCCATTGAGGCATGCAGGCTCCAAGGCAGCTGAAGGGAGTCTCTAGATCAGCTTCCTGGATAATGAGCTGAAGTCGACAAGAAGTGACCTTGATATCGAACGTGGGCCATAATGTTTCCCACATCATCGACACAAGACAGAGGGATATAATGTTTGTGAATCAAGACCAACAAATAATTGGAGGGAGGTTGAAAACTGCAGAGGCAAAACTTCTCGTGAAAATATTGGCAGCACGACATTGGATTTGGCAGTATTTGACATCAAGGGATCTGAGGTCATGGTGACGTGGAAAAGAGTAGATGAGTGGTCAAAAGAGATTACCCAAACCCATGGAGGCAAGAAGATAACGAGACAAGATGTCCACAACCCGACACGAATGCAGACAAGTGCCATATTCAAGAGTGACATACTGCCAACACGACTATAATATTGGTTCCATTTTCCCCCACCATTTCTGGCGAGTACCCCAATTATTTTTGAAAACAAGCTTGAAGGGGATAGCATATGCTTGCGATGTAAGTTTTTCCTTCAGACAAATCCAACCTAGTACATTTTACGAGCCCTAGGAAGGAGGAACTCGAGTAACTTCATTGCAACAGAATCCGATGTCATCGGTTTTTAATGAATCTGACAAAGGAAGAACTCAACGTCTTTTCATATTTAGAGAGTTTTAAAAGAAGGCGGAAAAGAAAACTCTAGCAGTCCCTTTTTGTAAATAGTCTCATAGATCCAAAAAGGTAGAAAAATATGTCTGAGAGAACCTCCTAGTCGCGATAGGCTAGGGTATTCATTTTTCGTAAATAATCTATCCTAGCTTGAAAAAGGGGTAAACATATGCTGGGTAGATGTCGTTTCACAACCAATTTAACAAGCTCAAAACGACAAGCAACTCGGAAATATTTTCAGTTTTAGAGAGTCAGAAAAAAGCTGAAAGTTGACTCCTCCTGGAGGAACGAGTGGTATAAAGGATAGCAACTGGTTCCGGTAATGGTGGAACTACTCCGAACAAATAAAGGTCAAGAGGTTGGCTAACAAGACCACTCATTGCAATGGTTCCTCAGGATTGGGTAAGACAATCAAGTGAAGGCATAATATTGGCCAAGCAGATAGTGACGATGGAGTGAGAAAACCAAGGCTCATCTAACAAAACGGGCTGATAAAATGGTAATCATGAGAGGTAAAATAAGAATGGTTTCATTTTTACACAAGCTTGAAATCAGGAAACTCTGCTTGAAGTTGGTTTCATTTTTACTCAAGCTTGAAACAAAGATAAACTATGCTTGAAACCAGTTTCATTTTTACACAAGCTTGAAATGGAAACAAACTATGCTTGAAAAAGTAAGCATGCCCCCAGCATCATGACTCGATTCGAGGTGCATGCCCCCCAAGCTTCAGTCCATATGAAAGGAAGATGGAGTGAAGGTTCAAAATACGAGAGTTAAGAGAAAGACTCGACTGGGATTTTACGAGATCTAATCAAAGACTCGAATTGAATGGGAATGTGTTTCATTATTTTAGCGAGGTTGACACATTAAAAGAACTATCCTCAAGACCTAATTCATTTTTTAACGAGGTTGACATAGAATACGAACTATCCTCGAACTACCTTGTTTCATTTTTTAAGGAGCTTGACACAAGAAAACGAACCATGCTCCAAACACCTTGTTTCATTTTTTAAGGAGCTTGACACAAGAAAACGAACAATGCTGCAATAACCTTGTTTCATTTTTTAAGGAGCTTGCACAAGAAAATGAACTGTGCTCTGAAAACCTTGTTTCATTTTTTAAGGAGCTTGACACAAGAAAACGAACTGTGCTCTGACTAGCTTGTTTCATTTTTTAAGGAGCTTTACACAAGAAAAAAAACTATTCTCCAACAACACCTCATCATGATGAATAAGAAGTCATGGCTTCCAAGAGATTCATCTCTGATGGGAGAAAAATATCTTGAAAATCAGGACCCAATGCCCCTAGCACACGATGCATAACGGCACTATCAATGACTGCAGGCACAGGACAGGTAGCCACATACTTAACTTGCAGCGGGGAATATACAACCGGCAGATAAAGACCCTGAAGGGATGATGGTGGACTAGATGTCACGTTGGGACCAAATAATGAAAGATGATCGATGGTCACGATCTGTCCTTTATGTGGAAAATAGATCACATGAAAGAGGGAAGAGACAACAGCCCCCATGACATAAGTATAATCATGCCCCAAGAGAAAATTGAAGTCTAAAGGGCCTGGAACAACCATCACGACTATATGGATGGTTTTCCCTCCCAAAGTAATAGGTAACTTTGGAAGGATCCCTAACGGTTGACTGGTTCCTCTGTTAAAAGCTAACAGATTCTGGGTAACATGCATAAGCGATGGAGAACCAAAAGCTTGCCAAGTAGTTGAATATAGGATACTAACAGACGCATCTTCGTCTATAATAGTGCTAGGTACGACCAGATCAAAGGTTTGTATCGTTATCTCGAAAGGCACATAAGACGGAAGGCGGTATCCGGAGAATTGACTCCAATCAAAGGAGGCAATCAAACTACTTGGGGGAGATACCATCGAACTCAGATGGTTTTCCCCTAGTGTTACCGGAGTAAGAGGAGCACTCTCCTAGACTTCCATCATGTGAGTAGGAGGAGCATCTTCTTGCACGATAGGGATAGACGAATCTTTCTCCAAGTCCAAGGAAACTGAAGAAAAAAGAAGAACATGAGGGGGATGAGATGGACTCTCAACGGAAAAGACCTGATGAACCACTGATGGAGTCAGGTCTATCGATCCCACGACCAATGGTTGGTTGTGAACGGATTCATGAATTTAAATTTTTGGGGGAGTGGGATTGCCCAAGGATGACTCTTGACCAACCTTTGAATCAACTAACGAAGGACTTGAAGAGAGTTTCTGGTAACCAGCCAAAAGGTAGGGTGCAGAAATAACAGGGTTGTCCAACACTCTTTTGGCTTCATCCATGTCTAGACAAAGGTGAATGGGATGATGCCCTTCACACAACTTACAGGGATTGTTAATCTTGCCCTATTTTTTATAAGTCTTACCAGTGCTAGTCAAAGATGTGTCAATATGACTTCCAGAAGCCAAATTCAATGGCAGACGGCCATTGGACCATGCATCAAGTACCTTGGGAACACCAGGGCAGTCTCGAAGCAGATGGTTACCTTTTCACAACATGCAAGGGAATTTGACTTTCCGAGGAAGGTTGTATGGTTTATCAATGGAATATTTCTAAGGCGCAATAGCTATAGCATTAACCTCTCGCTTATCTGACTTCTTCTTCTTTGTCTTCTTCTTCTTCTTGTTAGCCACCTGGTTACTAGAATCCAAACTTTCACCAGGAAAAGTAGAAGAGGATGACGAATAAATAGGCGAAGAAGGGGAGAGGTCCACCTTAGAAGCAACATGATGTTGTTCTGGTGGAGGAGATGGTTGTACGGTGGACAGAACACTCGAGACCACAGAGGTCAAGAATAACCAAACAGGCAACCCAACAGTTAACCCAAGTAGGGACAATGTTGCCATATAAGGAGCACCAACATTCCCAAAAGCAGGAAAAAGACCAAGATTCCCTTCGGAAGGGATTCCTAGGTTAGCGGACTCTGGAAATGTTTCCATTAGAAACAAATTTAAGACAAAACCCTAAGGAAACTAACTTTAACCAGGAATATTTCATGGGCAGATAATTTTTAAGACATTGAAACAAAACTCTATCGTTTCATATTTGAGTAAATATCAAAAATGTCTGGTGAGTTAGTCTAGGTAAAAGGGTGTACCAGGTTCCCATGAACTGCCATATACACCTTGGTTATAAAATGAAAGAAGAATCAACCAAGGACCTGACGTACATGCAGGTAGTCTCCCTGAATTTTGTGTTCGGTGTATCACGGTTACAAGGCGGCAGACTCGGATTCCTAAGGATAAAAGGATCGCAACCTAGAGGGGTTTCCCTTTATATACTCGACGGTACGGGGAGCACAAGTCCGTACTAGCACTGTCTGAAGCCAGGTGGCGAGCGACAACTGCTAGGTTTTAAGACGCCAGAACACGTCTCTAACTTAGACCACTAAATGTTTCGTTAAGTTTCAATGTTGCCTTAGGTTAATTGAATAAATTTTAAGTTGATATTAAATTTATGTTTCAATTCCAAGGTCCTACCGAATGTCAAATCTCACAAATCCCTGAATGCAAGCTACATGCCATAAGACACCATTTCGTTCAATGAAGAGCTATCTACGAGAGAGTTATAGGTTTCAAGTGATAGCTACAATAAATCATGCGAAAACATCCACTACAATTCCTGATGTAAGCTAATGAGACTGAAAAACTTTTCCCTAGAATTATATAATGCTAGAAACGTGAAATATTTTTCATTTTTCACTATGCCAATCAAGAATGCAAAAGATTTTTTTTTTGTTTTTCAATATATCAGAGAAAGTGCACTAAATGATATGAAAAATAAATCAAAACACCGATTTGAGAATAGTGGAGTGAGAGTTGAAACAAAACAATTTCACTCAATTCAAAACAAGCACAACAAGACTCAAATCAATGACGAAATTCCTCAAATCAAAGAGAAGATCTCAAAAGAGACCCAAACAAGCCGTATAATCTAGGTCTGGAGCAACAAGAGTAAAACCGAACGAAATAAAATACAATCACTCAATTAATGCAATCACTCAAATGGATCTACAAAGCTGAATGCAAAGAAGAAAAATCGAAGTTGACTGGGAAACCAAGGACCCGAAACGCCTACGGGAAGCTTAGTAGGCTAAAGCACCTAGAAGACCTAGGGCTGAAACGCAAAACTGACAGAAAAGGGAAAACAACTGAAGGAAAAAGGGTTGATCTCAGTCAAAAGTGACTCTAAAGCACTCAACAAGTCAAAAAAAACAACCCAGGATCAAAGCTCAGGCTCAAAATTCCCAAAACTAAGAAAATTCCAAAACCTAACAAGGTTGGTGCGCCTGTCCGATTGTAATCGGCGCCAAATAAGGAATGGCGCGGGCTCTAAACGAGCAACATGTGCCAATCGGCGCTATTTTCAGATGAAAAACCACACCAAGAGGATTTTACTCAGAAAAAGAGGAAAAATGAACAAACAGAGAGAGGTTTGATCTCCAGGGGGCTAAACAAGGGCTTCAAACCAAGCAAGATAAACCAGAAAGGCGAACGAAAGACAAAACACAACCTAATGGAAGAAGGACTAACTCACACTGATCCCCAACGGAGTCGCCACTTTGTTGACGAGGTAAATCCCCTCTGCGGACATAGGCAATCCCACTAGCCCTAGAGTGGGTCTAGCAACAAACAGAACATGCTACGATATTGATTCCTAGTTACAAAAGAAAAAGTTACGATAGATGGCCTACCTCAAGTCCTACGTTGTTGTTGTCGACGAAGAAGTGTTGCTTCCCGTTCCTCGCTTGACATATCACAATCCTTTCGCTCACCATGTCCGGACACCTGTACACATACAGAGAAAAATAACGGCAATACAATGTAATAACCCAAGCATGTAACTATCAATCAATCAGAAAGGATTGAATCAGATTGCATTACACAAACAAGAAATACAACGATGGAACCAATAACATAGTCGAGCATATATTAAGATATGAAAGAAAGATTACAACCAAGTTCTGACATCGCGTTCTTCCTTCAGCAGGCCATCCAGCGGAGCATGTCTCACAAAGCTTGTCGGGAATTTGGACAAGGCTCTCTCTCTTACGGGGTTCTCCTTGGCTCTGCTCTCAATAGTCACTCAACTATATTTTTCTTCTCAAATGTTTAGCTAGCGAGCAAATGGAGAGGGCAGGATTTTATAGAAGGAGAAGGAGAGGTTAGGATCCCTATAATCATGGGGGAGAGTCCTATCTCTTAGTGGTTCAAGAGAGGTGGAACCACTTCCTAATCAGAGTTCCGAGCTAAACAAATGAACCCATTTTATGATCTGCTTCAAGTTTGTAATCAAACTGCTTTCATTTTAAAATATTCCTTTCTTTAGTGTGGTTTACATGTAATAAACAGGTGAAAGCGCTGTGTGGCACATGTGTATAGTGTACTTCTGTATTTTTGATTAGGGTGATGAATCATAAGTTACCAATGCTCACAAACATGCTTTAAGATTCTTTCCAGGAAATTTTCTTCAGAGGTGATTTTGACCAGTGACATGCTACCACAGGTTTTCAGGACATTCACTGCTCACACAGCTACCTTTTAATAGTCCTCCAATGTACAGGATGAGGGATTGCAAGGACGGTGACAAAATGTTGTGTAACACCGAATCATGGACTAGCTCAAAGAAAATGCTCAAGATATATCTTTGGAAGGTAGTTGGCGCATTGCACAACACAAAGAGTAGGACTCTTTAAGTGAAGGTACCCCAAGGAAATGTGAAAGTAGTCTTGTCCTAGTCTTCAGGGCCAATTTGGATCTGGTTATACCCACTAAACCCATCTAAGAAAGAAAATAACTTCTTTCCTACAAGGCCATCTAGGACTTTATCTATAAAGGGAAAAGGGAAACGGTCCTTCTTGGTGGCTTTTCTGAGTTCCCGATAATCAACACAAATTCGCCTTTTTCCATTCTTCTTCGGGACTAGGACAAGAGGATATACCCATTCACTATATGATATAGGATAAATTAAACATGTATCCAACAAATTTTGCAGTTCTTCCTCGACTATGTCTTTTAGAGTTGTTTCATCCACCTTTGGGGTTGGCGCATAGGCTTGCATCCTTCTTTAATGTAAATATGATGTCTACACACCGAGGGATGCACCCCTTTCATGTCCTTGTAGTCCCAAGCAAATGCATCTAGGTTTTCTTTCAAAAGCTGGCATAGCTGCTCTTCTTCTCTATATGAGAGTTTTGAGTTAATTTTAGATATTTGGATGGGCCAAATTCCACAAGCTTGGTGGTTTCAGAGGTTGAATAAACTGAGTGCAGTTCCACCCAAGGGTAGCTTTCAGATTATTTTGGCTAGGTTTTCAAGGGGGCTATCAGTGGGGGACTAGTTCTAAATGATTTGGTTAATGAATTCATCTTCATCAAGTTGCCCCCCTCTAAGAACAATATCTATGGTACAAATGGGGTAGGGTGTAGTGTTGTATACTTCATATTCTTATTCTTCATCCTCCAACCATATAGGTATGCCATGGTCAATGGAAGGCTTGGTAGGAGGATATGATACCAATTGTTTAGAAAAGGGCCCATCCTTAATAGTCATGTTTCCAGGCCGACAGCTGATATAAGAATCGATAGTGGCTAACCAAGGTCTCCCTAGAATGAGAGGATATCCATTAAACTTGGTTTTTCGCTGGAGAAATAGGAAATATGTAGGGTACTCCCAAGAGTCAATTAAAACCATAACATCCTCAACAATTCATTTCGGAGTTACTATGGACTAATCTACATGTTGCAGAACCATTGTGGTTTTCCTCAAAGTCCCTTGGAGATTGAGTTTAAGCATAGTTTCCCTGGTCATTACATTTATGGCAGCCATGAGATCGATCAGATTATTGGGGACTATAACACCATTTATGTGCACATCTACAACTAGACTACCAGGGTCCAGGTACTTTAGGAAGATCACCCTTCCCAACATTAAGTCGGACAACTCTCCTACTACATTGATGGTGGGGGTGTCTTTCTTATTTCTCCCAGGCTTCTTGAAGCACTTTTCCTTGATGATCCTGTTGTAAATAGGGAAATCCTTAATCACCTAGAGAAGGGGTATTTTTACACACAAATTTTTCAGTTCTCCCAGAAGTTCGGTCTACTCTTGGGTGTGCTGAATGAAGTGGATCAAGAACTCAAGAAAAGAGGTTGTTGGATCTGAATGTTACTTTCTTCCTTTTCCTCCTCAACCTCTATAGGTGGAGATGGAGGGTGGTTTTCTAGGAGTACTCTTCCCGACCTCATATTAATCTCTTGTATCTCCATAGCATAAGGTGGATAGGATGTCTCTCCATTGTAAACTTGTTGTGCCTATCTATTTTTCGGGTTCGGATTGGGATGTGCAGGCATCTGGGGCAGCTTGGGTGGAGCAGAATGAGTAAGTTGAGGTTGAGGTTGGGGTGGAGGCATTAGAGCAGGTGGTTGATTATGTTGAGGCCTCCACCCTTGTGATGGATTTTTCCACTAAGGTTACTGAGGAACATACTGTTGAAATGGTTTGTTCACTAGCTAAGGATGATTGGAGGGTTGTAAGGCCAAGTAGGAGGTGTAGGTCAGGATGGAGGAGTGGGGGTGTACCAAGATTGCATAGGTGCATTATGATTGTTTTGATAATAGGAATAAGGTGCACCTTGCATACCCTTCTGATATGACCGAGGGCCTTGAGGCCTTCTCTGGTTGATGAAACAGAGTTATTTTGGTCCTGCTTCACCACCTTGATATATAAATTTGAGTCCAGGTAAGGAGGGACACTTAATAAGAAAACCTCTATGACTTTTAATGGACATTCATTCTCAGGGTGTTTTCTAGTACATCTAGGGCAGAATATAGCCAAGGCTCTTTCTCCTTCCTCTTTTTACTCCCTGTCTGCATTGTGTTCATTTGCAATGCAAATGTGTGCAGCATCTCACTCTTGAATTCGTCCAACATATTTCCAATCTCATGCTTGATGGAGGTGGAAGAGGTAAGGGTATTGGTCATACTTTGGCTAGTTATGCCTTTCTTCCTAGCTTCCCTAGAATTGTTCTTAAAGACAGTTTTGACTATCTCATAAGGCAGCTGGTAGATATTTCGTCTTGATAACATATAAATGGTTTCTATCACCTCCTCCCTGATCCCTTAGAGAATTACTAGTTTAAGTGATCCGGGATCAAGGGTACCATTGTCTAGTTGTCTCTTTTATAATTAAACTAGAACCTCTCTTCATAGTCCTCTAGGGATTCATCAGGCCTTAGATTCATCCTGAATATTTCCTCTTTAGTTTCCTTGGAACTTCAATAGTCCCTATACCTTTTTTTGAATGCCTCTTTCATTTGTGCCCAGGTAGTGATGCTTTTCCTAGGTAGACCCATGAACCAATGCAAGGTTGCATCCTTCAGGGTAGATGGGAATAACTTCAGCTTTTGATCATCTGAGGCATATTCATAGGTCCTACAGAAAACAGAAAATTAAAACATGAATCTGTCGGGGTCCTCAGAGGTAAGTCCATGGAATGTGGAAGGGTTGAGGGGTTGATTTTCTTCATTTTAGTTTCCCCATCTATCTCTCTAATGGGAAAGACTCCCTAGGCTTCAATCTCAGCCACGACTTGAATAGGTGAAGCAGGTTCCTTTTTTGGAACAAGCTCTTCTTCTTCTCCAATAGGTTCTTTAAAATTTTCAAAAGGCTCACCTATGGTGTTTTTAACCTCACAGTCACTGAAGAAGAGTGAAGGGTCACTATGTGGGGATGTGGGGGTTTTTGGTAAAAAAAATCCTTGAGTATCCCTACTCCTACGAGGCATGAAAACAATATTTTTTTGTTTTTTTTCAATATTTGTGAAACAACTTGTAAAAGTAAAGTAGAAAAGAATGCTAAAACAAAATCAAAGTGTCTACTAGACACCTCCTCGGCAATGGCATCAAAAAGTGGTGAGCCCTGGTATTGCACCAAGAATGTTGCAAATCCCGAGGCTACTCTACTTTACTTTATCAACTTGGGGTTCGTACAAACTTGGAGGTGACAGTGCTATATACACAACAGATGCATTCTACTCATTTCATCCTCTTCAGAGTCCTACGAAAGGGTGTTATTTCTATGGTTTCTAAATAAAGTTTGTCACACTTCTGAATTTAGGCCTAGGGTTACAAGTGATTCAAAGCCATTACTATATCATCCATCAAAGAACTATTATACAGAAAGAAAGTATATCTAGCTACTCTGCAATGAAAGAAATCTACAAATTAATCTATGGAAAGAAATGGAAGCAAACTAGGCATCTTTCATGAAGTAAATTGTTGAATTGAAATTGCAGAAAGAAGACTAATCTAATCACACGTTGTTGGGCCAAATGGATAAACACACTCTCTCTACTTCATGATTTAAGTATGCCAAATGGATAAACACACTCTCTCTACTTCATGATTTAAGTATCATGCTTTTACTCATGCATCTAATCATGACCTAATTATGCTTGTAAATGCATTGTTTTGCAACAAGGAGGAGAAAAGCACTAAGGTGGCTTAGGAAGGTCTTTAACTCAAGTGTCTTGATCGTTTTGGCAGGTTTGGATGAGGTGGATGATGGTTTCGGGGATTAATGAGAGGCCCACTGGTTCCGCTCCGCTACAGGTGCTGTTATAGGTTTCCTATAGTTCTACATATGTTGCTCCAGGAAAGACCTGAATTGCTATAGGAAATAGTCTGAGGGAAATCGGAGGCAAAAAATGGTGGAGACAAGCATAGGAGAAGTGGAACGAAGTTTTAGTTCTATGAATGGAAGGTGTCCAAACCCTTGGTCAAGCTCAAAACCTTTTGAGAAGCTCGTCCTACACTTCTAGGGTTGTTCACGGTGTGAAGGTGAAAATCTTAGAAACAAGGTTGAAGGCGATTTGATGGAAAGAAGGTTGATGATGGGTGAGAAATGAAACTAAGGTTCCTGGTGAAGTCATTCGTTGTTGTGCTACTTGAATCTACAATAAAACTACATGTTCATGCAATAAACAATGGCAAATCCATGATTAAGGAAATGGAAAAGGAGAGTTGAATTTGGAAAGAAAACCTACTTAAGCATTCAAACATAAATCTAAATAAGTATTCTAGACATTTTCATGACACTACAGCAACTTAACTATTTTTTCCAAGAAATCATAAACTAAAGAGAAAATATGGTTTGTGGTGAAGATCTACACTCCTTAAGCTCCAATGAAAGAGATGAGAGAGGGAGGCTTGACATATAGATTTCTGAGTTATAATCTATTCTACCAACATTTATGCAAGCTTAAATACAACAAAGACCAATGGAAAAAAACTAAAAACAGTGAATTTAAATGTAAGCAAACTAGCTAAAACTCATAAATAAAACTAGCTACAATGACATAAAAATAAGCATGAATACACAAGAGAGACTAAGGCCAATGCATTGGGCCCTAACCCACAAGCCTAGCCCTATGAAACTAAATCAGTGAAGGACAATATTAATACTCATATTATTGCAAAAAATAATCTCAATACATAATCATAAAAGTATCAAAAACCTATTACAAGAGCTAAGATTCTATTAGCTTCCTTCAAAGTTTGAATTCTAATGATCTCTTGCTCAACCCTATTTAACCTAGAGGGTAGCTACCAATAGCTCCCTAAAAAGTAGGTGGTGTTTCCTCTTTGACTGCAAGATAAGTGGGGCTTTGGTGCACTTGATCTCCCTCTTGCTTGGTTGCCTTTGATTTTGAGTTGTTGGAGGGAATATCAAGGATACCTTGGTTGCCTTTGGGATTTAAGGAGGTGGAAAATCCCCCTAAAATCTCTCCTTGTTGTCTACTTTGAGCTTTAATTGCAAAATCTTCATCAAAAGTGCAATATCTTCGTGATTATCCTACATTTAATTCATGTTAAGCATTCGAAGTATGACAAGCCTTAATCACCATCTACACTAGAAACATAAGACCATAATATAATTTAAATGTGAGAAATAGAGACTTAATAAGGCTAAAAAAGTGACAATTAACCCCTCCAATTATACCTAAAGATGGAGATCATCATTACTGTCAAGTGTTAAATGGTTTGATCTATGAAGCCTGTTTGAATTTTGTATCGAGCCTCATCTTTGTAACCATATGACATCTGAAATGGTACTTCTAGACTGTTCAGTCAATTTAATGTCTTAAATTGCTATCATAAATTATCGACCGGAGTTGGTAATCTTGTGAAGTGCGAGTGCACTATATATGCTTGAAGCATTTTCTTACTTAATTTATTGTGTTGATTTTATATGTTTAAAGTTGTTTTTAATATTTTTTGTTTATTTTGAATGTATAAAATGGAATTGAGAAACTAAAACTTATAATTTGTGAAATTAAATCTAAATTCAACTATGTTCTAAAAATATGATGAAAATCCTATCTTAGCTTGTTAATAGTTAATTATTGACTTTGAGAAAACTAAAGTTCTAGAAACAAGAAGGAACTTTAATATTTCTGTATTCTTTTGGAAACTTTATATGAATGAAATTTAAAACAAGAAATCACTAAAGACTATTCACACTTATTAAAAGAAATATTTTGATGATTGAAAAATAAAACTTGCAAGAAGGAATAAAAAGAAACGTTTTTTTAAGAAAGGAAAATAATCTATGATAAACTTATATTGCATGAAAAGAAATTAATCTAAATGATGAATACTAAGCTATACTAAATCAATCTATGCCGGTCACTACGATAAATTATCTCTAAATCTACTCAATCATAAACAAAGCATATATCTTAATATAATGATATTCTGAAAATGAAGATACCAAACAGTGAAGTAACAATGATAAACCTGATCATCTATACGATAGAAATCTAAAAACAATTGTAATGTAAATGAAAACAAAGCATATGTCTACAGTATGAAAGTAAAGCATGTATTTGGGCTACGAAACGCAAACGAAGACAGAGTATATCTATGCTATAAATCACAACGGAAACAAAGCATGTATATGTATGAAAAATACAGCGAAAGCATGAAAAATGAATTATGAAATAACAAGAAATTAAACAAATAAACCTTTTCTGTGCAGGGGCCCTCCACAAAAGAAGGACTTCTGGTCTATTGTTTACTAGCTACACATTAAGATTCCAGAATGCTTCCTTCTTCAATTAGTGAATAAAAACAGAGTTTCAAAATATAACAATCTCACAATAATTCGAACTTGTTTCATAATTACACAACCTAGTATTTATAATACTATTGTATTAAATGTTTGAGGCTTTCAAGCCTTTGGAGACTAAGAAAACTATGTATGAAACCCTAAACATAAATATTAATTTCATCGCTTCACGATTTTCTACGTGGAGAGAAAATCGTGAAGCCTCAATCTTTCTCGCTCACTTGTTCTGGTTCCTGTTTTGACCGACCCTTTGACCGCAATCCTAGGCACTTTCTTCCTTGATTCTGGACAGATGCATAGGATAGGATCCATAACCGTATCATTTATCAACTGCCCATATGTTTCACTTCTTCATTGATTCCTCAGAACCTGTTGAATCATGGCGGTGGCTACAGAAACAGAATTTAGCTACAGAATTGCATTAATTTTGTGGCTAAATACAAATTTTATTCCAATAATAAGGAACATCTGTAAATATTAAAAATAGATTATCAAGATACCTTACAATGCTAAAATTTTCATTTCAATACTTGTTTGAGCTTATGGAGTTGACAAAAAGAAGGAAATATAGTGAAAATGGATGTAAAAAATGAGGCAATCTTGAGGCTCCACATACCCTCCCAAGGAGACCATTGCATGTCCTCATGCAAATAAAAAATTGTGAGTCTTGATCATATTACTGCATCTTCCCTGATACTTCTGCCAAGACATATAATTTCATCTTCTTTGTCTTCCTTGTGGTTACAACTACCCTTGGCTTCCTCCTTAGAAGTTTATATTTCAAGTTTATGATCTTCTTGTTTAGTTGTTTATTCTTATTTTTAAACTTTATGTTCTTCTTGAACCATAAACCCAGATGTAAAAGAGTATTATCATTAATTGTCTTCTCAATTTGATTCTGAAACTTCAGAGCTTCATGTTCCTGTTTGATATGCCTATTCAGTGTCTCTAGTTCAAATATTTCTTGTTTTAGAGTATTCACAACTAGAGGTTCTTGTGGACTATAAGGTTTTTCTTTAAAACTTGATTTCCTTCCTGCATCTCTTTTCTCTAAAGACTCAATATAATCATAGATTTCCTACTGCACAAGATCAATATTTGGAGTTCTTCGACTTGAAACCTGTGTGGGTGAAATAGTAGTGGGTGACTTCTTCTAAATCGAGAAGTTTTGTCTCTTTTGAAGGTGTCTCTTTTGTTGTTTTACTGAGTCTAGAGGTTCTTCTTACTGGCCGTGGAGGACTTTGAATTTTTTTTCTTTTATGTTTTTATGAATTTTTCCTTTCCTTCCATGTTATCCTCTTTCTTTTTATCAACTTGCTTCTTGCATTTTCCCAAAATTTCTGTAATGGGGATTTCATCCTCTAGTTGTTCTTGAGATGGTTGTTCATTCTCAAAAAATCTTTCAACTTTTATTTTTCTTCCTCTTTTTTCCTTATTACCACTAGGTTGTTCTTGTTCTTTTTCTTGGGAACGATTTCGGATTAAGAAATTTTCCCAAGTGTCCCTTAGGCTTTTAAGATGGAATTCAATAAGAATTTTTATTAACCCATGATGATACATTGTATTATCTATGAATTTAATTCTCTTAAAAAGTATGTAAGATTTATTTCCCCATCTTCAAGAAATTAATTAACAACCTAGCATAATAAAAGAACATACATCTGAACCTTCCCTCATAGGTAACAAATTTATGTATTATTAATAACATATTTCTCCATTTTCCTTCAAGAGATGTGCTAGGATTTCATTTTCTAAAAATTCTAGTATCCATGCATGGGTTCTTTAGGAAGCTTTTCCATTCTTCTCCTTTGATTCCTATATTTTTAAACCATCTTTCTCCTGTCTTCGGTAGTCCAATATCTTCTTCTATGAAAGATTATGTGATTGCAAGCTTGATATCGTTGATTTCAATTTCTACTCCATCAAAATCTCTGTCGAAGGATTTAGTAACTTATTTATGAAATCCCTCAAATTTCTCCACAAAACTATGCTGATGTGTAACATTTCCTTAATTTGCAGATAACCTTCCATAAACTTTCTCCCTACAGGCTTTGTCCTCACAATTAATTCCATAGATGTAAAGAAGCTTCACCTTTAGGACTGCTTCTTTTGATAGGGTAGATTAAGGGTTTCAGTATTAGTTTGGGAACATGGATGAATTATGATGTGAAATGGTCATTACATGCGGGTGAAAGAGTGAATGGGAAAGGCTTTAGGGTTATTAGAGCATGAGTGACGTTTTAAAATGGAAAATTATCATTTGTATTATTAACCAATGAAATCAGAATTAACGTATGGGAGATCATGTAAATGATGAGGGTTTAGTGCCGGAATGTGAAATTGGATTTTTATTTCACATGATCAGTCCTTTTAATAACATCATTTGAGTTGGTGGTATAAAATGATCATCTAATTCATATGTCAATGTTTGCAACATTATTATTAAATAAAAATTTGTATTTTCATAACTTAGACGTTGCTAACCTTCAATTGTTTCTTCTTGTCTTTGTTCTTCAGGTGTTCTCCAGTGTATTCTTTAGTGTAGTCTTCAGCTGCTTTAGTCAAAAAGGTCTTGTTGTATCTGTGCTGCAGAAATTTATAAGAGCTACAGAATTTTATGAGGGTTGCAGAAACTCATCAATTTTGTAGCTATACTTTTATTTTCTGAAAAATAAAGGGAATATAAAGAATTGGGATTTTTTTAGAACATGAATAAAGAAAATGTAAGGTTCCAAAAACAAATCTCTCGTTTTCACCTTATATTTTCTGCATAAGAATGCCAATCAATGATTGGTTTTCATTCATATATATATATATATATATATATATATATATATATATATATATATATATATATATATATATATATTTATTTATTTATTTATTTATTTTTATTTTTATTTTTATTTTCCATGTGGTTCACTTTCCTATGTGCCCGCACACACGTACTGGCTACATCCACGGTCTTAATAAATCACAGTACATCCTCCCAGGGGGATCTACTGTCGGGCCTAACACTGAGGCCTAACCCCGCGGGTGTCAACGAGATTTGATCCTCGGACCTCCCAATCGGGGAGTACTTCAAGAGGGGACTCCACCGATTGAGCTAACCCTTGGGGCTTATATATATATATATATATTCTTTTTTTATACGAGGTGATAAAAAGAAGACTTCTAAGTTGGAGAAGAAGAAAAATTCGTCTTAACCAACTTTATATCAGCATTATCCTGAAAATTCTTAACAAATTCCTCTTTTGTCAATGGCTTGTGATAGATTTTTATTAGATTTCCATTTACAAGGAGAGGTACTTTTTCTTCATCAGTAGTTCTAATTCTGACTTCTCCATTATCAAAGACTCTCTTAATCTCATAAGGCCTAAGCCAGTGAGTTTTAAATTTCCCTTGAAAATCTTTGAGCTTTGAATTAAAAAGAAGTGCCCAATCTCTTGCTTGAAATTTTCTTTCTTTGATGTATTTGTCATGCCATCTCGATCTTTGTTGTTGAACTACACTGGTCTTTTGAATTTCATCTTGCCTTATCTCATCAAGCTCGTTGAGTTGTTCCATTCTATGCCTTTCTGCCTCTAACAAGTCAGGTCCCAGTTTGACTGTTGTTTTAAAGGCTTTTATTTGGAACTCTATTGGAAACAATACTTGCTTCTTATAAACAAGTTCAAAGGGAGTATGTCTTGTTGTGATTCTCCATGTGGTACGAAAGGCCCATAAATATTCTGGAAGATTTTTTGCCCAATCCCTCCTATGAAAATGTACAGTCTTTGTGAGGATTTCTTTAATCACTTTATTAGTAGACTCTACTTGTACATTTTCCTATGGATAATATGGAGTGGACTTTCTACGCTTGATTTTTTATTCTTCCACGATCTTTTGCACCATTTTGAATGTAAACAGAGTTCCTTGATCTGCCACAATTTCCCTTGGGACACCAAAACAAGTAAAAATATCCTCAAAAATAAATGAAACTACAACATTTTCATTAGAAAAGGAAATTGCTTTAGCTTCTACCTAGTTAGTCACATAATTAGTGCACACAAGAATATACATATTTTGTCTTGATGGTGGATTGATTGGTCCAAAAAAATCCGGAGCCCATTTTTTAAAGGGTTCGATAAGCACCTGTGGTTGTAAATGAATTTCATCTGAAGGAATGAGTTTCCCTACTCTCTGAAAAATATCACATCTTTTAACATATTCCTTGGCATCCTTGAAAAGGGAAGGAAAATAATTTCCTAAAATAGGGATTTTGCAGGAAGTTCTCTTGTCATCAAAGTGTCCTCTGCATGGCTCATCATGAAATTCCTTTAGTATTTCGGGTATTTCATCCTCTCATACACATATCCTAATGATGAGATTTGGACCTACCTTGTACAATTCTTCATTTACCCATGAATAAGATGCACTCATTTGAATTATCTTCCTCTTTTCTCTAGGAAACAAATCTGATGGTAGTTTTCTTGTGGCTAAATAATTAGCAATGTTTGCAAACCATGGAGATTTATTATCAAGAAAATTATCTTCTACTAGTGTATCATTGTTATCATTTTGAATTCTAGACAAAAATTCAGCAATTGTGTTTTGTTTTCCAAGTCGATCTAAAATGGTGATATTAAATTCTTGCAATAATAGTAACAATATTGTGATTCAGCCATTAGTAATTGATTTATTCATTAAATATATAATTTCAGAATGATCTGTATGAATGAATTCCATAGTCAGTGATGTAATGTCTGAATTTTTTAATGGCATAGACAGCAACTAAAAACTATTTTTCGGTAACAGTATAATTTAACTTTGTTGAAGTCAAATTTTTACTTGTATAGTAAATGGAATATGGGGTCAAGTCTTTTTGTCCCAATACAACTCCTAGATTTGTTACTGAAGCATCAGTTGAGATATGGAAAGGCAATTTCCATTTTGGTCATCTTAGGATGGGTGCTTCAGAAATATTTTATTTTAAAGTTTCAAATGCCTTTTGGCCCTCAAGATTCCAATTAAATTCACAATCTTTTTTGAGCAATTTTAAGAGTGGAGATGCAATTTTTGTGAAGTTTTCTATAAATCTTCTGTAGTATCATGTAAAACCAAGAAAACTCCTAACATATTTTTTACAATTTGGGATTGCTAATTTGGAAATAACTTCAACATTAGATGAGCCTACATTAATTCCATTTCCTGAAATATGGTGTCCTAAAACAATTCCTTCAATAAACATCATAAAACATTTTTCATGACTCAATGAGAGATTTTCTTCCTTACATCTTATGAGAAATTTTTCCAAATTTTCAAGGGCTTCTTCAAAATAATTTCCACATACTGTAAAACCATCCATATGCACTTCCATTCAATCATGAATTAATTTAGAGAAAATACCTAATATTACTCTTTGGAATGTTGTAGATTCATTGCATAATCCGAAAGGAAGTACTCCGTAAGAATAAGTTCCCCATGGAAAGGTAATGGTGGTTTTGTCTTGATCTTCTAGTGCTACCTGAATTTGATTATACCCACTAAAACCGTCCAAAAATGAAAAATATTTCTTCCTAGCTAATGTATCTAAAAGTTGATCTATGAAAGGTAATGGAAAATGATCCATTAAAGTAGCCTTATTCAATTCCCTATAATCATACACACTCTCCATTTTCCATTTTTTTAGGGACAATTAATAAAGGTGAAACCCATTGACTACTTTTGACTACTTGATATTGGATAAATAAAGTTTACATTCAACAGTTTTTGTAGTTCTTCCTTTACAATTTGCCTAAGATTTGGATTCATTCTTCTTTGAGGTTGTCAGATTGGTCTAGAATTCTCCTCAATATAGATGTAATGTATGCAAGTTTCAGGTTTGATTCCTTTCATGTCAGTGTATTCCCATGCATATGGAGAAGAATGTTTTTGCAATGTTTTTATTAATTTCTCCTTTTGAAAATTTTCTATATTTTTGTTCACATTCAAATTTTTACTTGGAAATATTTCAGTTGAAAAATTACCAAATTTTTCCATAGAATATAAAGACATTTGTCTAGATTATAAGTATTCAATATTACATTGTTCATGAACATTTTCACTACTCTCACATTGTGAAGATAATTCATGATTTTTTTATTGAATTTAGAATTTGGTTTTCTTCACTAATTTGTGAGATAGTAAAAATAGGTTGTATGTCATTTTCATCATCCATCCATTCTTTATTTTCTACTTCTATCATTTCTTTTTCTGTAGGGTATACTGTGAATTTCTTTGTTGAACTTCCATTAGAGATAAACATGTAACCATATCTACGATTGATGAAAGCATCAGTTGTAGCTAACCAAGGTCTTCCTAATGTTAATGGATGTCTTTCTAAGTTATTTTTGGGAGTTAAGATCATAAAGTCAACTGGATATTCCCAGGAATCTAAGGATACATAAATGTCTTTTAATACACCATCAGGTTTAATTACAGATCTTTCTGCTAGTTATAACAATGTTGGTGTATATTGAAGATTTGGAAGTTTTATTTGTTCCATAGTTTGTTTACTTGTGATGTTTATGGCGGCTCCTAAGTCGATCAATGTGTTTGGGATTTCTATACCATTGATGTGTGTTTTCACAATGGAACTTCCTGGATCCAAATATTTTTGTATGGATGTTTTTCCCATCACGATATCTGCAATTTTCCCTACTAATTGTATTCTTTTTACTTCCTTTTTTTTTCTTCCAAAATTCTTTATACTCAACTCTCTTATTGTTTTTGAAAGGGTTGAAATTTATTTAATAGCTTGTAGCAAAGTAATTTTGATACAAACATTCTTCAATTCATCTAATATATCATAGTTAGGCAACATGATTTGTTTTTATACCCCTTTATCAATTTGTAGTCATTCAGGGAAAGGAGGTTTTCGTATAGATACTGAAGGTTGCTCTATGATGAGAGTTGATTTTATTACATTATCCTGTGTTTTATTTTGAAAGTTTTTATTCTGATGAAGAGATGTCCTTTCTTCACAATGATTATTTTTATTTTGAATATTTTTAGCTTGACGAAGAAAAATCTCCTCATCAGAATGATCATCTTTTTTTTTCCTAAATAATAACAAAATGAAACTTCTTTTCTAATATTTTACCAGATCTAAGTTGAACATTATTAAGATCTGGTGGACTTATCATATGAGTCTAAAAAAATTTCCCCTCCATTTTATAAATAGGTTGTGCATTTTTATTGTTTGGGTTTGGAAGTGGTTAAGTAGGTAGTTTGTTTGGCCTTTGTGGAAATGGTAATGAAAGTTGTGGGTTTAGATTTTGAAATTGAGGTTGTTGACTGGTTTGAGGAAAATTTTGTGTTGGAAAGTTTGGATATGATTGTGGATATTGGTGATATTGACAATATCTACCATAAGGATTTTTCAATCCTTGTGTCCAAGGTTGGGGTTGAGACCAGGGCTACTGCCATGGCATTGATGCATTCCAATTATCCTGTGGGGGCTGAGTATACATCTGAGTGTTGAAACCTTGATTTTGTGGTCCTTGCCATGGTCTTCTAGCAACGAAACAAACAAGATCTATCTGGTTTGAAGCTATTTCCTCTTGGTAAACGGATTTAAGACCTGGAATGGAAGGACATTTCTTTGTTTCATGATTTTTTGTACATGTGATGCAGGTTTCTATGATTTTTAAATCAAGAGGGCATTTTCAATATTTTCTGTACATTTTTCTTATTGCACTTAGGAAAAAATATAGATAATGCATCACTTTCATTTATTTGTTTGTTTTGTAATTTCAAGGTGTCTATTTGTTCAATAAGACACCCTAAAATATCTGTTTTGAACTCATCAATAAAATTTCCTATTTCAACCCTACTTATAGTTCCAGCTGCAAATTTCCTATTTCAACCCTACTAACTGTTCCAGATGTAGATTGATTAACTCTAGAGAGAATAAGATCTCTTGAACTCCTCCCAATTCTTGACTTTCTTCTTGAAAGATGTATGCATAATTCAGAGATGTCAGGTAATGATAGTTGAGAAATGTCTCCATTTCTTATCATATTAATAATGTCTATCCATTCATCACTAATGGCTTTCAATAGGAGAGATTTTAAAGTATCTTCATCCAAATTTTCCATCTTAGCCCTTTTTATATTGTAACTAAATCTCTCAATCAGATCCTCCAAGTTTTCATATTCTCTTTTCATCATCTTAAAAACTTCATCTTTCCAATTATGAGGTGTGCAGTAATCCTTGTATTTTTGTAAGAATGCATTTAATCCCATGAACCATTTTAATGATGCATCCTTAAGAGTTGTAGGAAACAATTTCAATTTTTGAGAATCGAGTAAGTAGTCAACTGATCTACATAAAACTTCGAATTCAAATAGAAATGTTTCAGGATATTCACTTCTTAATCCATGAAAATTGGGAAGGATGGAGGGTGATATATTCTTCATTGTGGCAGTAGTATCTTCATCAAGTATAGGAAATATAACAGGATCTACTTCATCTTCCTTCTCCTCTTCCTCTACCTCTACCTCGTCCTCCACCACCAATCCTAGGTCCACCTCCTCTTAGTCGTAATTGGTCATCATTCACATTGTGTAATTCTCCTTCCCCTTCTCCATCCATTGTAGATTTTTCAGAACTAATATAAGATTCTAAATTTGGGATTTTTTGTTCCTCTTCTAATTCTTTTGGTTCCTCTATCAATGTTATATTAAATAATACTTTTTCTTCTTCCTCACTAGGGATTTCTAGCTCCTGGGCTAAGATTTGTTCTCCAATAGAGGTTAAAAAGATCACTCCTTCTGTTGGGGATCAAGGGTCTTCTTCTTCCACAACTACTTCAGCTGATGAATTTGGAGAGTCTCTAGGTTAAATTTCTGATCTTAAGACCTTGGGAAGTCTATGTCTACTTGCTAAGAATGAAATGTGGGTTTGGGTGGAGGGTGTGTCACTACAAGGTCTTGATAAAGTGAGTGGTGTTGTTGGGATCAAGCTTATACCTCTAGCTACAAATCTACTTCTATAATATCTTTCTCTACGCATGTCATTTTTTTTATGTTTTTGTTGTTTTGTGTTTTTTTTAAATTAAGAGATAATAATCCTATTTACACTTCCCTGGAAACGGCGCCAAAATGTTCAGTCAATTTAATGTCTTAAATTTCTATCATAAATTATTGACCGGAGTAGGTAATCTTGTGAAGTGTAAGTGCACTATATATGCTAGAAGCCTTTTCTTACTTAATTTATTGTGTTGATTTTATATGTTTAAAGTTTTTTTAAGATTTTGTGCTTATTTTGAATGTCTAAAATGGAATTGAGAAACTAAAACTTATAATTTGTGAAATGAAATCTAAATTCAACTAAGTTCCAAAACTATGATGAAAATCCTATCTTAGCTTGTTAATAGTTAATGATTGACTTTGAGAAAACTAAAGCTCTAGAAACAATAAGGAACTTCAATAATATTTTTTTTTTCTTTTGGAAACTTTATATGAATGAAAATTAAAACAAGAAATCACTAAAGAGTACTCACACTTATTAAAATAAATATTTTGATGATTGAAAAATAAAACTTGCAAAAAGTAAGAAAATGAAATGTTTTAAGAAAGGAAACTAATCTATGATAAACTTATATTGCATGAAAATAAATTAATCTAAATAATGAATCTTAAGCTATACTAAATCAATATATGACGACCACTATGATAAATTATCTCTAAATCTACGCAATCATAAACAAAGCATCTATCTTAATATAACGATATTATGAAAACGAAGATACCAAACAGTGTAGTAAAAATGATAAACCTAATCATCTATACTATAGAAATCCAAAAACAATTGCAATGTAAATGAAAACAAAGAATATTTCTACAGTATGAAATTAAAGCATGTAATTGGGCGACAAAATGCAAATGAAGATAGAGTATATCTATGCTATAAATCATAACGGAAACATAAAATGTATCTATATGAAAAATACAGCGAAAGAATGAAAAAATGAACTATGAAAGAACAAGAAATTAAAAAAATAGACCTCTTTTGTGTAGGGGCCCTCCACAATATAATGGCTTATGATCTATTCTTTACCAGCTACGCATTAAGATTCTGAAATGCTTCCTTTTTCAATTAGTGAATAAAAAAAGAGTTTCAGAATATAACAATCTCTCAATAATTCGAACTCATTTCATAATTACACAGTCTGGTATTTATAACAGCCTTGTATTAAATGTTTGAGGCTTTCACACCTTGGAGACTGAGAAAACTATGTATGAAAATTTAAATAGAGATATGAATTTCATCACTTCACGATTTTCTATGTGGAGAGCAAATAGTGAAGCCTCAATCTTTCTCACTCGCTTGTTCTCGTTCCTGTTTTGACTGACCCCTTGACCGCAATACTAGGTGTTTTCTTCCTTGATTCCGGAAAGATATATAGGATAGTATCCATAATCGTATCATTTATCAACTGCCCATATGTATCGCTTCTTCATTTATTCCTCAGAATCTGTTGAATCATGGCGGTGGCTACAGAAACAGAATTTGGTTGCAAAATTGCATTAATTCTCTGGCTAAATCCAAATTTTATTCTAATAATAAGGAACATATGAAAATATGAAAAAAAGATCATTAAGATACCCTACCAGGCTAAAATGTACATTTTAATACTTGTTTGAGCTTATGGAGTTGTCAAAAATATGGAAATATAGTTAAAATGGATGTTAAAATTGAGGCAATCTTGAGGCTTGATCCGGATTTTATGCATGAACGCAACAGAATACACATATAGCCATAGATACAGAGATGCAACGGAAATAATGCTTCATTTTATTAATAAAATAAAATGTCTGAAATAAACTAGCTAGGGCGCTGGTAGCATATCTTTGAGAAGAGATGTAGTGGCTACAGGCCTCTGAACTCTGTTACAGAACTGAAATTTGTTTACAGATAGAATGTAAATAAATAGCTAGGGTGTTGGTAGGCTTATCTCTTAGAAGAGATGTGGCAGCTACAGGCCTATGAACTGTGTTACAAAACAACTGACTGAAACATGCTTATAGAAATAATGGAAATGGACGAGCTAGGGCACTGGTAGCGTATCCCTGAGAAGAGATGTCATGGCTACCAGCCCCTAAACTGTGTTACAATGAGGCTCGAAGGCCTATTTATTGTTGCGAAACAACTTAAAACCCGAAACATCCAAAAACCTAACCCTAGGAGATGAAGCGCCAAAATTGTTGGCCCCGTTTGGGTAAGTTGGTGTTTCAACTTCCCAGGGACATAAATTTGGCATCTGATCTCCGTTTGACGTGCTCAATAGCTTGTTAGAAATATTTATCAGAGGATTGCTCCCCGTTTTCTGAAAAAGCATTGTTTAGGGCCTCAAAATGACTCTGGAAGTTTAGGACCCAAAAAACTACTATAAACAGTAATTTGTGTTGAAACTTACAAACTGAAATAACTGGTGGTGGGGGTTCAAATGGACTCGGTGGTTGGCCACCAATATCCACCTGGATCATTAAGTCCTCAAAACGGCTCAGGATGTGCAGGACCCGAAAACCTTCTAAAAATAGTAAGTTGTGTTGAAGCTGAAAAACTGAAAGAATTGATGCTACGAGCCCAAACGGAATAGGTGGGTGGCCACCGATATCCACCTGGATCATTCCTCCCTCCTTTGGAATAAATGGTCTCCATTGCGTTAAGTTCCTCCATTGGGTGGGGGGGAAATTCTACTGAACTTGGTGTTGGATTTGTCCAGGATGTCGTGGACCTGTTGGCGAACGTGTTGGATGTAGATGTGTCGCCGGTGGGCAGTTGTTGAAGGATCTGGGAAAATTTATCCATCATCGCATTCCTTAGTTTCTCGAGGGCCTCCTCAAGCAATATTTTGATAAGATCTCCTTCTCCCTCATCTTTCTTTCCTTCCGCCATGGGGGGTCGTCGGGGTTGTGAGGTTGAACTCCTTATACCCTGGCCGCATTGGGGACATGAAAAGAAAAACAGAGAAAGAGCAGACCGCTCTGATACTACTGATCTAGATTTTATGCAGGAACACAACAGAATACACATATATCCATAGATACAGAGATGCAGCGGAAATAATGCTTCATTTTATTAATAAAATAAAATGTCTAAAATAAACTAGCTAGGGCGCTGGTAGCATATCTCTAAGAAGAGATGTGGCGGCTATAGGCCTCTGAAATGTGTTACAGAACTGAAACTTTTTTATAGACAAAATGTAAATAAACAGCTAGGGCGCTGGTAGGCTTATCTCTTGTTGGGTGCTAAAAGGTGTCTTTTAAAAACTCCTAATTACCTCACATTAATTATCTACCAGGGTAAGTCCTTTTATCTCAAGTGTGTACACATTATGTGCAATCTATTCATACAAAGAGTAATGAAAAAACCAATCATTTAATATAGATACAATCATAAATCTTGAAGCTTAAACGGAAGTGATTCATCTACATATTAGAACACAAAACTGTATTGCATTTTGAATTCAACTAATTCAAATGATAATCAACCGAGAACACTGAAGCATTAACCGAGCTCTTTCAGCTAGATCTAAACTATTGAATAGAAGGCAAGTATTATAAATAATTGTCTACTCTTTAAGTAATCAAAACAAATTCTGTTTCTAGAAACTAATTCCTTAAAGAAATAAATTAGAAATGTGTATTCAAAGAAATAAATTGGACATGCGTATTCAATGGAAATAAATACCAAAAATGTGAATTATCAAAAGTACTGCAACTGTAAAGCGAAAAAACATAATATACTTGTAATAAACAGAAAAGTATAACACAGGGAACAGCAGTGAAATTCACCAGAGACCGAGCCCTTAGCCACCGACGAATATTGCTTAATTACTCCAGAATAGTTGAATAAACAGCAAAGTGAATTATGTATTAATCATCACAGTCAATTGACATTACAATATGATATTGTCGTTCAGAACCACGTTCTGTGAATTACAATTACAAATTATGCAGAAATGAAAGATGCATCATTCCTCTCTTAGAACTAGCTCTCCCTGTCCCTCTATAGCTAAAAAGGAAAGATAAGTGTGATCCCTCAGGATCAAGAGATCCTTAGGGATCCACGACAAAATGCTATCCTCGAACAGTTCGTTCGTCTCTGCGCTATCCTTACTGATTTATCTTTGATTCAACCACATTTAACGCGTCCTCTTTGTCGTGATTAAGTCCTGTTGTTCCTTCTTTTATTTCCAGCATAAAAATCAACGAGAATTAGTTTGGACGGTTAAATCGCATTAGGATCATTTTTCATTCATTCTTCATCAAAATCCTTTCGTTATATTATTATATCATGGCACAAAATGGATAAGAAAGAGGAAAAAGGACAGTACTCAAGAGTAAATACATACCTATTGCAAGGCTCAACATACTCCCCCGCTTACCTTTTTTCATGTCCTCATGAAAAATAAATAATTATGATGCAAAGAAGTTAAAGAGTAGGCTGGAGAAGGTCTATCTGTAATAGGCATGAAACCATGATGTCGTGCCAAGTGTGCAAAGGTTGTCGCTTCTTGTCCTTCAGGTAACTCATATTCAGGATGATATCCTTCAGGAGGATACCAAATAATGGGGCTTCTATAGCAACATCCCACCCGATAAGGTCCTCCTCTTAAGATAAATTTGTTGTATGGGACTAACCGTCTCGCAGCAGCTTTGAAATTTCCATAATTAAATGGTTCTCTGTCTTTAACACTGTTGCTTGAAACCATCCATCTCATTTTGGATGCAACCAGGGATCTTTCTTGAATGGAGAGGAAATATGATGTTCCTTCCAGCAAAAGTTCCTTATGTATGGGCCCTAAACTCTTAGTCACGCCTTCTTGTGTCATCAGTGTTTTATGCTTAGTAAACACTTGCAGAGGGTGAGTAGGTTCACTTCTTACCCAAAGATCCAAGTTTTGTTCCTGTCTTTGGAACGAATTATAAGCCTTCAACCACTTGAGTTGGTTGACTGCAAAAGAGATAAAAGCCTGAAATTGAACATCTCCAATAAAAGGGCTAGGATTCACATCCACTTCTTTATCTAATATGAAATTATGCAAATAAAATTCACAAAGAAGCCTTTGAACCTTTACTCCATGTGTCTTACGGAAATTTATAAAATCCTCCATTGTCTTCAGCTCAATTGGCTTACCAGCTCTAACAGCTTTGATTTTTAACAATAAATATCGTTCTAATAAAAAGAAAGCATAGTTCGTAGCAGGAGATCAACAAGTCAAGATATCCGAATATAATGAACAAATGGTGTCCAACTGATTCCTGATGCTATTCAGCTTAGTTTTCATTCTATTCATTTTTTCTTATTCCTATCTAGCCTTATCAAAAGCCTCATTCTCTGCTAGGGCTAATTCCCTCAATTGTTTTTATAATTCCTGGTATTTTTGCAGGGAGATTGTCTGTTTTTGATGTTGTTCTAAAGAAATTTGGGTTTGCGTCAGCTCTTCTTGAAGTTTTAAAATAATAGGGTCATTCCTTGACAAGAAGTCCTTGGATTACCCTTCTGTCTTAGTGTCAATGTTGTGAAAGAACACATTTTCAGTCTTTATTTCCTTATTGTGGGAGGACCAACCCTCTGTTTGAACAGCTGCATTTGCCAAATTTTTATGCAAATCAACCTGGGTGGCTATTGTTCGAGTGGGAGTGAGTTGGGTTTAAATTTCTACTGATTTATTCTTGCATATTCTTGTTTTTGTAGCTACAGAAGTTACCTCAGGAGCGGTGTTCTGGGTTTTACAATTTTTAACTTCTTGTCGTAGCCTTCTGACTATCTTCTGGAGGTTCCAATATTTTTGTCGCAGCTTTTTAAGTTTTGCTCCAGCTACTTGGCTCTTTCGAGGAGTGTCCACTCCACTAACAGGTTTATCAATAGTTTCTAGAGCTTCTTGTTGGTCATCATGGCTATGTTCCAAAAGAATCGTATCACATTACTAATTGTCAGACTCGTGACTAACTTCAATGTCTGTAGACTTCTTCTGGTCCTCATGGTTGTGTTCTAACAGAATCATGTCGCTAGACTGGTTGTCAGATTCCTGAACAATTTTTGTGTCTGCAATCTCTAGATATGGCAGTGTTTCTATATGCCTAGAATTGTCTGGGACTTTTGTTTCCATTATGCTAGGACTAAGTGGTCCTTCAGGTTGCATATATGCATTAAGATTTTCTATGACCTCGGCCATCCCTGTCTCAAAAACTTCCAAAGGATCATCCGGTCCTGCTTCACTTTCTAGTTCATTATTATGATCATGTTCTTGTTTTTGTTCTGAATTGGCCTCTTCTTCGGGCTCTGATGCAGAATTGGGTTCCTCTTCTTCGCGTTTTGATGCGAAATTGGGTTCCTTTTCTTCAGATTCAAAATCTCTTATCCTAACTGGACTGACTGTCTACGTAGGTTGATTGCTTCTATCCTGAATATTTTCAAACATCCTCTGGGCTAGTTCAATTCTTATAGACCTTATACATTTATGGGGTTCAGCCTTTGAACGAGCAAGCCTTTTTCTTTTTGGAATAGGGTTCTGTTGGCTTGTCTCCGCAATTTCGGGATTTTGGATTACAGGGTTTTGCATGCTATCTAGGGCCATCATGAAATCATCCCAAGTTAAGTTGTGTTGAACCAGGCTATGACTGATGATTAATGTAATCAATCCATGGTGACTTACTACAGTTTCTAAGTGTCTGGCCCATATTATTCTAACAGAAGTATCATGCAGAAAATAATTCAAAAGAGATGGAAGATTAACAGTGAGTTTGTATTACCACATCTCGACGTCCATCACAGGTAATGTATCTTTGGATAATGCTTGCTAGTTCTTTCCATGGTTCTGCCAGAGAATATGGTTGGATGCCTTTGCCTATCTTGACTACATGTTTACCCTCGTATTTGAAAATTTCCACCGCGTCTTGCAGATATACATGTTTTTGTGACCATATAGTTCCTTTTGCCGGCAGCCCAGATACTTCAGCTATTACAGCGTCTGTGACTGTAATTCTTCTACCTTTCACCATGGATTCCCCATTCTGTAGATGTTGTAGAAATTCAATGGCAATTTCCTCATTCGAGGGCTGAAATCTTGTGAGATAGGATATCCACCCTGCACGGATCAGAATTTCCCTGGCTCTGTCGGAGACATCTAACACTAAAGGTTTGTGGCGCACTGTCTTACCACCAATAATGGTTGAATTCTTCCTACTATCGCAAAGAATGAGTGAAATGGAAAAATGCAGCAATACTGAAAAAACACAGCAATGCTTAGAGCGATAGAACAGCAAGTTGTTGTAACAGCCAAGTGTAGTTGATATTAATTGTGTTATAGATTGTTGCATACCGCATGATCATGGAATATCTTGTCAGCCAATGAAATAATGACAACGCATGCCTCGTGTAATGGAAGTTCTCTCGCCCTTTCGAAATGAGAGGTTACCTACAACCAAATAGACGTGGAATGGTTGTTCCGACGGCAGGATATAAGGATGAAGAGTATAGAGTACGTAAATAAATGACGAGACAATAAGAGAAATGGATAGAGTGAAAGTGTGGTGTATAATCATAGTAAATGATAAGAGACAAGACGCTTTGGTTGATGATAAATTATATAATAAGGAAAGAGGACAACAATATGTACAAAAAGAAGCATTGTCGATGATAATCCGGTTGTACACGATATGATTGAATAAAAACATGAACGCATGCATAAAGGTTCAAAGTAGGGAAGTATTTAAAGGAAATAATCTCTCGGATAAAAAGATAAATGGGAAGAGGGTATTATAATAATTATTGATTGAAGAAATAGAACTTCAATACCATAAGTAGAGCTTCTGCTGCCAGCAGACATCCATAGCCTCGACAGAGTTTCTTTTTAACCCATGTGAGCCAAGATCCTCAATTTATAATTGAAAATTTTCATTGATGTTTCTACAGAAGAGACCAGTGTGCTGGCATGGTAACCAGATAACCATACTGCCATTCACTGGGAAGTAGCAAAAGTGAGCAGGCCGGCTTGTGATGAGACCTCATGTTCCAAGGATGTTTTAGCCATCCGATGGATCATAACCCTAGTGTGGTGGCCATGGTAGGAATATCACATTGCTACCTCCTTATGAACATGGTAGGTTGGCTCTTAATGAGACCCCCATTCCTCTATCTGTAGATAAAATTACATATTTTTATGATAAATAGAGGGAGGCTCAGTACTCCTTAAGAGTAGGGATGGTGTAAGAAGTTGAAGCATGTCAATAATAAGAAAAATTATACCCATAATCCCATTGATAATAGACAGAGAGAATTATAACTAGGAAGAGTAGAACCAGCATGGTAAAGATGATCAATCAATATCATATATAGTAGAAATCAATACAGTAAAGTGAAATATAAATAATTGTGTCCCTTTCAATTGTTTTAATTCTATCATCAAGAAGTTGTCTTTGTCAAAGATCATAATGTTAAAAGTATTCACCTACTTTAATAAAATCCATAATTCTTATCCACATGAAGGTACTGTACTTCATGCCATAAAAGAAATCAAATAAATAAGGATGAAATGAGCTAGGAATAAGTCCATGAGAGAAAAGAGGTGTTTGTGAAATATATAAAAGAAAGGTGATGTTTAGAACACATAAAAATTATACAAGAAACAAAAAGTGATGTTCCAAAATTGGAACATAAAAAAAAACAAGAGAGAGTGTTGTTCCGAAGATGGAATAGCAAAACCAAAAAGTGTTGTTCTGAAGATGGAACAGAAAATCCAAAAGGTGTTGTTCTGAAGATGGAACAACAAAACCAAAAAGTGTTGTTCCGAAGATGGAACAAAAAATCCAAAAAGTGATGTTCCGAAGATGGAACAGCAAAACCAAAAAGTGTTGTTCTGAAGATGGAACAGCAAAACCAAAAAGTGTTGTTCCGAAGATGGAACAGCAAAACCAAAAAGTGTTGTTCCGAAGATAGAACAACAAAATCCAAAAGTGTTGTTTCGAACATGTAACAACAAAATAGGCAGAGAAAAAGCAAATTGAATCAGCAATCATATTTACAATTTTTTTATTTTTTTACATAGAAAAAAAAAAAAATTTTACAAAGATGAAGCTGCCGAAGGATTATCTTCTGCAGCTAAATTTTGCATGGTGGAGTCCTTGCGTATTTGTTGACAAAAAGATTCTCTTGTAAGTGGTCTTTGGTAGAGGCGCACCCAATGCCCATTGTTGGGTGTGGAGCCTGATTATCTTGTTTACTTTGTATCACAGCATTGGACCCTTGTACCTTAAAAGGGGAGGCAACGCCGCCCGTAATTAATCGCTACCGTGGGGGGTCAAGCCCCCCCTGGAGGGGGCTTTCAGGGGTAGCACCCCCGAAGCTAAAAACAGATGTAAAATTTCCTTGTAAAAGTATAGTAATTTCTAGTCAATCTGGGCCGTTCATTAGGCAAATGATCTGACGGTAGAAGTTATGTTTAGATTAGGGTTTTTTGCCCTCGAAGGAAACCCCTCGTTTTTATGAGGGCATTGTATTGCGGCTGTGTATTTTATGTGTAATCTCGGAGCGAGAAATAGAGAGAGAGACTGTGAGAGAGAATAGAGGATATTATAGCGGATCTGATGTAGGTTTTGTCTCTTCATTTTTGCTGGATAATAGAAAGGAAGGACTGCCAGTTCGGGGTGGACGTAGCCCAAACTGGGTGAACCACGTATATCTGTGTCTCTCTAGTTTTATGTGTTTTGTGTGCTTTTATTTTCTGCATATATTATGTGTTGCATTGCTCTGTAATATTTAATTTTCTAACACCCATTTGCTTTAAAGGAACAATCAGACCCATCAATGGTGGTCAACGTAAGAGTGCCATTGTCATGTACTTCCTTTATTTCATAGGGACCTAACCACCTAGTCTGCAATTTACCAGGGAAACCTTGAAACCTGGAATCGTAGAGAAGTTCCCAGTTTCCCTCATGAAATGTCTTTTTCTTGATCAGAGAGTCATGCCATTTGTCTCTTGTTGGAAATATTGAGGAGGGTGGGGTGAATTAGTATTATTTTCAATCAGATCATTATTTAATCTTCAATTATTATCATTGTTTGTACAATGATAGCAGCAAACAAGAGGAACATAAATGCACACATTTTTTGAGGTGGAAACTCATTCCAGGAAAAAAACCACCTAATGATTTTCTAATAATTCTTTAATATTCAACTCCAATTGAAAATAAAGCTCCAACTTCCTAGAATCTAGAAAAGCATTCTTCTCCAGCTCCCACTGGATGGACACTCCAACGCCTGAGATTCTAAAGTAGTCAACTAAACGGATGCCCCAACACCCAATGAGCTACAACTCACCCTAGCACCACCCTACCACCCTATAGAAGAATAAAAGAAGAATGGACTCCCGTACCAGGGAAAATGGTCCACTTTATAATGATATAGAATGATGTAGAAGAAGAAGATATACTATACCATAACCCCAACTTTGACACAACCACCTAATGATGATCCTAGACCTCCCAACACTGCCTCTTCAACCCTTGGCAGATAGACACTAGTACAATTTTTACAATAATGTATTTACAATGACTCAGTACAATGATACCTTTACAATGATTGTATGTAGTGCTGTCCACTTGAAGACTTCATATGATGAACTTCTTGCTATTGTTATGAACCTTGGTTGCTGCTCTTGTCATGCTACCTTCTTCTGCACCTTTCTTTTCTTTGCTACCATAGAAATTTTGGTCTTTTGCAACCCTTGACAACACATGATATATCTTTTTTTTGCCTTCTAGGAGCTCGATATTGAATCTGGTGTATCTCTGTTATTTCAGATCCTCAATATCTGATTTTCGGTCCTGTAGTATTCCTCTGAGTTTTCTTTCCAATGCCATAGGTCTGACCCAATTTGGATTCTTCAAGGGAGAGTTATACCCAATCTCTCACAATGCCCTAAATATGGATTGTTTCATCAAAGCGCAATTGTACGGCATGCCACGTGTCACTATTTATTCATTTGGCTCTAAAATTGATAGAGAAAAAATTACATACTGTGCACTATCTTCCACTTTTTACGAAATTCCAATCTGATACTCAGAGAGAGAGTTATGACGAATTTACCAAGGTCACTTCTTTGAGGTTAATTTCAGGAGCCTGCAAAAACCCCGACTTCCACAGATCATATCTCCAAAAATATTGTGCACCTTTATCTGATATTTTTACAGAAGCTTCCTCAGGATTTCAGCTTCTCCTCATAAAAGTTTCAACTTCTGAACCTTTGTAGAAAAAACGTTAGAGCGAAAATTCCACGATGACCTGTTTCAGATGGCGAAATCCCTTGCATAAGGAGGAAATGAGGATCACAATTTATATAAATGCTTAGGTTGAGAGGGGCTTCAACAAGTGAACATGGGAGGGATTTTAGAGCTTAAAAAATATTAATTATAACTTTTCCATGACCCATGCCCCAACCCCATGGGGTTTTAACCCACTCACTGGGGGTACAAACTTCAAACATGAATATCTCTCAAACCGTGAAGAATTACATGGCGTGCCATATATCAACGGAAACATCTCGACAAGTAGAAACCATCAAAATCATTATTGACCCAAAATATATTAATTTTGTAGGTCAAAATTCCCATGCAATATTGGGTTAGCCCCTGGTGCTGCTTGGGTTGACATCAGTGACAACCACTGATCAACAATCTCCCCCTTTGGCATTGATGGAAACACAAGTACTCCCCCTACGATCATGACACCTCTTCCTACAACATTCTCTCCCCCTTTCACATCAATGGCAAAGGGTAACTCCCCTTGAAACACAACCATCCTGCAGACCTGTACACACTTCCACTCCCCCTGACACACAACTGTCCTGCAGACCTGTAATCTACTTCCACTCCCCCTTTATATTCTGAAAAAAGGAAAATCTAATGAGAACTTGGGAGAATCCCAAGCTTCTGGCGAAGATATTCCAATGCTGGCGAATATTTAATATGTGATTTTTTTGGTGCTGCTTGGAATCTTGCTACTTGTCCAACTGCTTGCATAACATCTGGTCGAGAGGCTATTACATATAGAAGACTACTAATCATAGATATGTACAACCTTTGATCCACATCCTTAGATGAGTCGTCTATGCTCAATTTGCAACCTGTTACCATTAGAGTAAGGATGGGTTTGCAATCTTCCATTTTAAATTTCTTGAGCATTTCCTTGATGTACTTGGCTTGACATATAAATATTCCTTTCTCTTGCCGAGATATTTGAAGCCCTAAGAAGTATGTTAGCTCACCAAGTAAATACATCTCAAAATCACTTTGCACCTTTGTAGCAAACTTCTTACTTAGTCGATCATTATTGCTACCAATTATTGTATCATCCTCTTTAGCTATTAGACATGCTTTAGTTGCTTCATCCAAAACATATATGTCGTTTGGAGCTCAACTTGTTGTAGCCACAATTTCACCATACACGCCTTTCCTGATTTCACATTTTGTGGAGTTGAATGGTATTGTGTGTCCTTGATCACACATTTGTCCAACATTGAGCAGATTGTGATTCATGTTTTCAACCAATAGAACATTCTTGGCTAGAGCATATTTTCTTTCGAGAGTGACAGTACCTGATCCTATAACATTTTAAGATCCATCATTTCCAAAGGACACGGTTCCATCCTTCTTCTCTTTCAGAGATACAAATTTATTTCTATCTTCAGACATATGCGTTGAGCAACCGCTATCAACATACCACACATCTTTGTTATTTTGAGCCTTGAAAGCGAGAGCACAATTATCATTTTTCTTCTTCTTCCATGTTCGTTCGTTTTGTGGCTTCGAAGATTCTTCTGGAGGATTTTCAAGTCTGCAGTCTTTGGCTATGTGTCCAAAGTTTCTACATTTGTAATATTCAATATTATTTCTTAAATGTTCAAATCTATTGATGTTTCGCTGAGCCCTGGGAGGTTCATATTTGACATATCTCCTAGAATTGTATTCGTTCCTAGGGTACGTGCGACATTCTACAGCTTTATGACCAAATTTTCCACATGAATAACAGTAGCCATAAAAAATATGTTGGTACCTGGATGGAAATTTTTGTCGAGGAATTGTCTTCCAAGGTTGTTCTTGCGAATCTTGTCCAATGAAGTCTACATGCATGTCAGATCTCATAGGTTCATTGTATTTTGTTGTAGAAGGTCCTACTTCTTCTTCTTTGTAACCGATGCCAGTTTTGTCGTTGTAAGATCGTTGATTGTTGATGAGTTCTTCCAATTCCCTTGAGTTTTTGGCATAGTTTTGGATATTTTTTCCTTTCTTCACTTCCTCACGCAGCGAGACTACTTCGGCTTCTAATTCTTCCCTTTCTTGGTTGCTTTCTTCCAACTTCTTTTGAAGTGACTCTTCAATGCATTTGTGTTCTTCAACTTCAATTTTGAGACCTTGACCTTGTTATTCAAGAGCATTGGAATGGATCTTCTCTGCCTTGAGATCTTTTATAAGCTTGATTTCTTCCTCATAAAATTATTCTATGGTCCATCCTTCTTCTTCGTTGTTTGATACCTCTTGTTTATTGTGCTTGGGTTTATTGTGCTTGGCCATAAACAATACTCTCTCATTGACTTCTTCTTTGCTGTCACTTTCTTCATCGGATGATGAGCTATCTTCTTTAGAGAGAAAGTTCCTTTTGGATCCTTCTTGTTGAATTTCTTAAAGCCTTTCTTTCCTTTTGAGTTTCCATCACTTTTGTTTGGACATTTTGCTGCAAAATTCCCAACCTCATTACAACTAAAACATATCAATGGAAGTTTACCTTTGAATTTTCCCTTACTAGGTTTTAGTTTTCTCGTAAATTAAGCATATTCTTCATTTGAAAGACCTTCTCCATCATCTCCCTTTTCTTCACACTTGCAGGTGCATTTCATTTCAATTGAAGGTTGTTTGTCCTTATTGGTTTGCTTAGATGCAACGAACGCAGTTTCTAGATTTGAAGTACCCTTTTCTTCATCAAGTCTCATTTCATATGCTATGAGAACTCCATGTAATTCTTCCTTGCTGAGTTTGTCCAGATTTGCACTGTATTCTAAGACCGATACCTTTGGGTTGAATCTCCCTGGTAACGTTCTAAGAATCTTTTGTATAATAGTCTTCTCGTCAACTGGCTCTCCCAATCCTTCCAGAGTATTGGTTATTTCATCAACGTATTGGAAGTATGCAGCAATGTTGCAATCTTCTTTCATTCTGAGTTGCTCAAATTTTTCTCTATAGATTTGAAGCTTTGCTTCTTTGACATTTGAGTCACCTGCATATATATTCTCAAGCTTGTCCCATACATTTTTGGTAGTTTTACAACCCAACACCTTATGATAAGCAGATTCAATAAGTCCACTGATAATAATATTCTTTGCTTTTGCATCATTTACCAAATTCTTCTTACCTTGTTCATCCGTAGTTGATGTAAATCTTTTTTGAACAGTGTCCCATACTTTGTAACCTTGCGCCAAGAGATAAACCTCTATTCTTCCTTTCTAGAGTGCATAATTATTTTCATTGAATAGAGGTACACCATTCTTGGTATGCTCCATGACCTCCTTCCAGCTGTTAAACTGCTATTGAAGGAACCAAGCTCTGATTCCAATTTTTGGAAATACTAAGAGGGGGGGTGAATCAGTATTCCTTTCAATTAGAGCATTAGTTAATCTTCAATTATTATCAGTGTTTTTCCAATGATAGCAGAAAACAAGAGGAACACAAATGCACACATTTTTTAAGGTGGAAACCCACTCCAGGACAAAAAACACCTAATGCTTTTCTAATAATTATTTAATATTCAACTCCAATTGAAAATAAATCTCCAACTTCCTAGAATCTAGAAAACAATTCTTCTCCAAATCCCACTAGATGGACACTCCAATGCCTGAGATTCTTCAGTAGTCAACTGAACGGATGCCTCAACACCCATTGAGCTACAACTCACCCTATCACCACCCTACCACCCTATAGAAGAATAAAAGAAGAATGGACTCCTGTACTAGGGAAAATGGTCCACTTTACAATGATATAGAATAATGTATAAGAATAAGATATACTAGACCATGACCCAAACTTTGACACAACCACCTAATGATGATCCTAGACCTCCCAACACTGCCTCTTCATCCCTTGGAAGATAGACACTAGTAAAAATTTTACAATAATGTATTTACAATGACTTAGTATAATGATTGTATGCAGTGCTACCCACTTGAAGACTTCATATGATGAACTTCTTACTGTTGTTATGCATCTTGGTTTTTTCTCTTGTCATGCTACCTTATGCTGCACCTTGATTTTCTTTGCTTCCATAGAAAGTTTGGTCCTTTGCAACCCTTGACAACACATGATCTAGTTTTTTTTTTGCCTTCTAGGAGCTCGATATTGAATCTGGTGTATCTTTGTTATTTCAGATCCTCAATATCTTATTTTTGGTCCTATAGTATTCATCTGAGTCATCTTTCCAATGCCATAGGTCTGACCCAATTTTGATTCTTCAAGAGATAGTTATACCCAATCTCTCACAATGCCCTAATTATGGACTGTTTCAGCAGAGCGCACTTGTACGGTGCACCACATGTCATTGTTTCTTAATTTGGATCTAAAATTGATAGAGAGAAAAGTACAGACTGTGCACTATCTGCCAAATTTTACGTAATTCCAATCTGATACTCAGAGAGAGAGTTATGACAAATTTACCAAGGTCACTTCTTTGAGATTAATTTCAGGAGCCTGCAAAAACCCTGACTTCCACAAATCATATCTCCAAAAAAATTTCTCACCTTGATCTAAAATTTTTACAGAAGCTTCCTCAGGATTTCAGCTTTGCCTCATAAAAATTTCAGCTTCTTAACCTTCGTAGAAAAAAAGTTAGAGCGACAATTCCACAATGACCTGTTTCAGATGGCGAAATCCCTTGCATAAGGAGGAAATGAGGATCACAATTTATATAAATGCTTAGGTTGAGAGGGGCTTCAACAAGTGAACGTGGGAGGGATTTTATGAGCTTAAAAAATATTAATTATAACTTTTCAATGACCCATGCCCCAACCCCATGGGGTTTTAGCCCACTGATCAGGAGATCAAGTCTCTTGAAGAAAAAAATGCTCAAAAATGAAGTTGCTCAGAATTGCTCCAAAATAGATCGACTGGAAAGTGCTCGTCGATACGATCCCAACGCCGCGAACGGCACTCAAATCCGACGCCGTATGAAGAAGTTGTTGCACTTTAAAATCGCCCAATAACCTTCAATTTTGAAAGGAAATTTTTTAATTCTATGTGTGGAAATTTTTTTTATTTTAATTGAAATTATATTAATGTTTTTTTTTATATATATATAAATATTTAATATTTTATTTGATTTTATAAAAATCATATATTATATTAAGTTTTATATATATAAATTAAATATTAAAATTTTTTTAATTAAATTAATTAAAATACTATATATATTAGTTTTAAAACCACACATATAATTATTTCAAATTCCAAATGTTTTAAATATCATGGAACGAAATATGAAATGGGGTATAAACCCACTATTCCAAAGTTTTCAAAGGAGCATGTGTTTTAAAGACACGTGGGCATGTACATATGGTTTCAACGTATGTTATACAAAGAGGGCAACGTATGGTTTATGAAAAGTCAAAGCCACGTGGGCAGGTCCACGTGCATTGGAGCGGAGGTCACGTTGGAACGGCGGAGGGTGCGGAACATTTAAATTAATATTGTTAAAACTTTAATGTTTACCGCCCATAACTTATGATCGTTGAAACAGACCTTCGAACCGGCGGACACGGGTGCTAATCCATTAGCCCCATCCTTTGGCGGGTGACTTGGCGGCCTCCGCCCATTTTGGCGGCCCGCCTTATTTGGTGGCGCTAACTGCACTTCCTCCACAATTAGTGGAGTTTCCCAAGGAGTAACTGACTGATTCAGTAAATGTGCCATAACTTCTGCTAGGAGAGGCCTTTGAAGACAAATTTTTTTTTGATTTTGGGTGTAGAGAGCATTATGGAGCTGCTGGAGGTGTCTGCAGAGCCATCAGGGCATTGTATCTGTGAATTTTACAGCGCTTTTGACAGAGAAGCCATTAGGGCCAAGGGGAAAGATTGCTGCATTGGGCTACCTTCCTCCAATGGAGGTGAATTTGTAGTCTATTTCTACTGATTTGGATATTATGAGTCTGTTTTAGCAGTCTATTTTCTCATTTGAGAAGTTTATACAGATGTAATTTCATTTGAAGCATTTAATCAAAAAAGGACTGAGCCTAATTAGAGGCTTTTGGACCAGCGGAGGTAGCCCAGAAGAGGGGTGAACCGCTTAAACAAATATCTGCTGTTCATCTGTGTGTTTTGGCTGTTTATTTCCAGATTCTGATAGTTTAAACAGTAAAATTTTATAAGCATGCTTTCCAAAAACAAGTTTATACAGTAATCAAAACTTGTTATTTTGCCATCAAACCTCTACACACCCATTGTAGAACTTATATTCTTGCTTATTCACACTTAAAACAGATCAATGAATACTCTGAATTCAAAAACAAAATACTTTCATTGATTTTGTTATTTGTGTTTATATCTTATTTCCTTAGACAGAGTCTGTAGAGGGCCAGGTAGCCTCTGGAACTCATCCTCTCTTTAGAGGTGACATGTCCAGTGAATGCCCCTACAGTCCATCTCTGAAAAGGAAATAGTTTATTCTCACAATTTCAGTTCATTTGAAAATATTGGAAAATGGATACCTTGCACAATTAAACAAGTACATTCCATTTTCAGATCACCCACTCACTGGGGGTACAAACTTCAAACATGAATATCTCTCAAACCGTGAAGAATTACATGGCGTGCCATATATCAATGGAAACATCTCAACAAGTAGAAACCATCAAAATAATTATTGACCCAAAATATATTAATTTGGTAGGTAAAAATTCCCATGCAATATTTGTTTAGCCCCTGGTGCTGCTTGGGTTGACATCAATGACAACCGCTGATCAACAACTCTTTGTTGTTGAATAAGTGCAGTATGTTGCAGAGCCAAAAGCTGGATTTTGTCTAATTCATTTATTTTTTGTAATCTATTAACCTGGGCTTCAGTTAAATCCAATCCCACTTCCTGGGTTGTCCTTAGTTTTTGTATCTCAAACTCTATGGGAAAAATAGGTTCCTTACCAAATACCAGCTGATATGGGGAGTATCCAGTAGTATTCCTCCAAGTTGTGTGATATGCCCACAAGGCTTCTAACAGTCGAGTAGCCCAGTATCATCTGTGCGATGAGAGTGTCTTTGTTAGAATAGCTTCAATTACTTTGTTTGTGCTTTCTACCTGCCCATTTGCTTGTGGGTGGTATGGAGAGGTAATTTTGTGAATAACATGATGATTTTTCAGTGTAGCAGCATTCTTGTGGCCTACAAATTGTGGCCCTCCATCAATGATTACTTCTTTGGGTAACCCATATCGTACAGAAATTTTGAAAAGTAATTTTATCGCAGTTTCTTCTGTGGCTCTTGGTAATGCTACTGCTTCTACCCACTTAGTTATGTATTCTATTGAAACCAATATATATGATTTCTGGTTGAATGATGGGTTGATTAGCCCAACAAAATCTAATTCCCAATGCTCAAAAGGTTCTATGACCAGCTGTGGATGCAGAGGCATCTCGTCAAATTGGCCAGGGCGGCCCATCCTTCGACAACTATCGCAGGTCTGAACAAATTTCTTAGCATCTTTAAAAATCGTGGGCCAGTAGTAGCCCATTTGTATAATTTTATGTCCAGTTCTGCAGTCTGCAAAATGTCCACCGCAAGGTCCATCGTGGCAGGCTTTTAAGATATCATAAAATTCGTCTTCCCTGATCCTCCAATCTAGGAGAATCGACTGCTACGTTGTACTATCGATTTCCTTTCTTTGGGTGTCAGGTGTTTAGGTAGTTTTCCCACTGCTAAATAATTCGCCACATCTACGTACCATGGTGTTTTCATGGTTACATCAAACAGGTGTTCATCTAGAAACTGATCCTCTACTGTTATTGCATCATCTGTTCTTGGCACTCGGGAGAGGAAATTTGCCACAAGGTTTTCCTTCCCTGGTTGATCCCTTATAGTTATATCAAATTCTTGCAAAAGTAGCAACCAACGTGTCACTCTTCCATTTGTAATGGGTTTATTAGATAATTATTTAATAGCATAGTGGTTTGTATACAGACTTATAGGGTATCCAGTTATATAGTGTTTGAATTTTTTAATAGCATAAATAACAGCTAAAAACTCCTCTGTTACTGTGTAATTCAATTCAGCAGGGGTTAAGTTTTTACTAATGTAATATATAGCGTAGGGTTTCCTGTCTTCTTCTTGGCCAAGAACTGGTCCAATGGTTGTGTCTGATGCATCTAATGAAATCTGGAATGGTATATCCCATTTTGGACCTCATAATACTGGTGTTGTTGATACTAGCCGTTTTAAATATGTGAAGGCAGTATCACATTTTTCAGTCCATATGAAATCATTGTTTCCTGTTAAGGCATATAATGGTGCAGCAATCTATGAAATATTCTTGATAAATCTATGATAATATCTAGCAAATCCTAGAAAACTACGTACCTCTGTTTGAGTGCAGGATGTAGCTAATAAGATAATTACTTGTATTTTTTCCAGATCTACCTGAATTCCAGCTGTTGAAATGTAATGACCCAAGATCAGGCCTTTTGTCATCATCATATGGCACTTTTCGTGACTTAAACATAGGCTGGTAGCAATACATTGTTCCAAAACTTTTTACAATGTTTGTAATGCTTGCTCGAATTCATCTCCATAGGTTGTGAGATCATCCATGTATACTTCCAATCCTTCATTTATCAAGTCTGAAAAAATGCTGAGTATGGCTCTTTGGAATGTGGAAGGTGTGTTACACAATCCAAAAGGTAATACCCTGTAAGAGAATGTTCCCCACGGACAGGTAAAGGTAGTCTTATCCTGGTCTTCAGGGGAAATCTAAATTTGGTTGTAGCCACTGAAGCCATCCAGGAAAGAAAAAAATTTCTTCCCTGCCAGTGTATCTAGGACCTGATCAATAAATGGAAGGGGAAAATGGTCTTTTTGCATTGCCTTGTTGAATTCTCTATAGTCAACACATATTCACCATTTCCCATTCTTTTTGGGAACCACAACTAATGGAGAAACCCATTTACTGTCATATATAAGATAGATAAAATTCACATCTAACAGTTTTTGAAGTTCTTCTTTAACAATATATTTTAGGTGAGGATTTAATCTACGTTGAGGTTGTCGAATAGTCCTTGCATCATTTTGAGTGTAGATGTGATGCATGCATAGCTGAGGGTCACTCCCTTTCATATCTGAGTAATCCAAGCCCCTTTATTTTTCCTAAGGACTTGAATAAGTTTTCGTTGTTGGTCATTACTCAGATTACTATTAATGTTCAGGATCTTCCCTAGCTCAATTTTGATAGGTTTGCTATTATAAACAGTGGTTTTTGGTATTGTTTGATCATTGATATATCTCAGGGGATATTGTTTGATTTCATTGTCAAGGACTGCTTTAATCATGTGGCATTTCGAACTTGATACTGTGGTAGGATGATTGATAAAAGTATTAATGACATCATCTTCAGTTTTCTTTTTTAATTCAAGGGCATCTACCACAGTTAATGGTGACATAATATTTTTTGTTAAGCATGTTGCAGGTTGCTTCCTGGTTTTCATAATAGTCAAGCTTGGCTGAGCAGGAGGGTATAAAGATAAATTTTTCACATCATTCCCCCTGGTTATAGTCATACTGCCTGTCTGGCAGCTGATATAAGCATCAGCAGTCACTAGCGAAGGCCTTCCTAATATTAAGGGATGTCCATAAATCTGGTTCCTAGGGTTAATAATCAAGAAATCCGTCGGGTATTCCCAAGTTTTTACAGAGACCATCACATCTTGTAATGTTCCTTCTAGTCTAATGACTGAGCAATCAGCTAGTTCCAATAAGGTAGTTGTTGGTTCCAAGGTTGTGATGCCAAGAATGTTGCAAGTTGTAGTTGTGAGAATATTAATGGCTGCCCCTAAGTCAACTAAAGCATTGGGAAAAGAGCGGCCATTTATCTGGACTGTAACAATGGGGTTTTCGGGATCCTCATATTTTACAGTAGTCTCTTTGCCTAGCAATAAATCAGACAAAATCCCGACAACATGGACAGTAGGGGTTGTTTTTATTTTCCTCACAGACTTCTTTATACACATTTCTTTAATAGTTTTGGCATATATTGGAATTCTTGGATAGCCTGGAGGAGGGGAATTTTTACACAAATGTTCTTAAGTTCACCGAGAATATCAAAGTCAGAATATTCAATCGAGCATGGTATCAGCAATCTTTCTGGGAATGGAGGGGAAGCGGTTATGATTTGTTCAGGATTTTTTTGTCTGACTGTATCTTCCCCTTGTTTTATTTGTTGATCATATATAGTCAGAGGCTTATTTGTGTGCGGTTCTTCTGGTTGCAAATATTTATCCTTATCTAGATTGACTATGCGTCCAGATCTCAACTTAAGCTCGTTACATTCTTTCAACTCATCCTCAGGGTGCAGACCCTTAATTATTTGTATTGACTGAACTGGTATGTTGTTAGGATTTAGGTTGGGTTGAGTTGGAAGTTGCGGTCTTATATTAGATTGAGGATTATTCTGCAACATGTAAGGTGTTGGTAAAGTTGGTTGAGGCAGAGGAACTGTCCCCATAGGCTGGTTTGTAGATCTTTGCCAATTTGATTGCCAGTTTTGATTTTGTGAGGTGGAAGGGGACCATTGGGAGGAATAAGGGTTGTTTTTCCAGAATGGTGGTGGGTAAGGGGAATTTGGCCAATTATTATTACTTGGATTTGACGGATTGGGCCATGGTGGCATAAAAAATGGGTGAGATGGAAAAAAAGGTGGTTGATTCTGCCATGTTTCCCTTGAATATTGGTGAGAATTATATTGCGAGGAAGGAAAGAAAGAAGATGGATCGGTACGCATCCCTGTCTGATGCGCTTTCCATTCATGACACTGGTTCAACATATATACTGGTTCCACTTCTTCTTCCGCTTCCTTGAAAACTACTTTTAATCCTGGGAGTGATGGGCAGCTTTCTGTGGCGTGCTCTTTAGTGCATATGGCAAATGTTCGTATCACATCTAGGGGGCATTCTTTATGACTGTTCTTCTGTCTGCAACGGGGGCAGAAAATAGCCAAGTTCTGTTCTACTATAGCCTGCTTTTGCTTAGCTTGCATGACATCCAATTGTTTCGCCAAGGTCCCCAGGATATCAGTCTTGAAATCCTCCAACAGATTGCCAATTTTTCTTCGTGTAATGCTTCCTCCTGAGGCTTTGCTGTCTCTAGAGCTTGCATCACGTCCGACTGGTTTCAGCCTTGTAGTTACCCTGGAACACTTGATGCACAAATCTATAATATCATTATATTTTTCTTGATAAATTTCACCATTACCCATTATATTTAGTGCCTCTACCCAATGGTCTTTCATACCTCTAATCAGCGTGGTTTTTAGAACATTATTAGGCAGATTTGTGTAAGGAGATCTTTGCATATTATATTGAAAACACTCTACATATTCTTCCAGAGTCTTTCTAGGCTTAGCTACCATTTGAAAATTTTCATCTTTTGATTCTCTAGTTCGGCAATAATCTTGGTATTTTTTAAGGAAAAATGTTTTCATTTGGTCCCAATCATTGATGGTGCCTCCACCAAGTCCCATAAACCAATGCAGAGATGATCCCTTCATAGTAGAGGGGAATAGATTCAGATTCTGGGGGTCGGTAGTGTAGTCATGACCCCTGCATAAGACATCAAACTCGAAAAGGAATGCATCGGGATCTTCTGAAGTTAGCCCATGAAAGGTAGGAATATTTTGTAATGGGATAGCCTTCATGGGGGCATTGACAGTTGTGTCAACAATAGGGTATTGCAATGTAGAAGTTTGAGGTTGTTGGTTATTAGCCATTTGGTCAAAAATATGCAAATATTCTTCAGGGATCTCCGGAGTTGGAGAGTTATTCCTAGGATGTCTACAAGAGGCTGGAATAGTTCTAACAGCACTACCCTGATATGGAATACAGGGTGTCCTCTGCTCAGTCACTACTTCAAGAGATCTAGGTTCTGATAATTTAATTTCAAGATTGTATGTTTCTCCTTCTCCTTCACGAAGGTTGCAAGAATTTCCCTCTTGTAAAGGACGAGTTTTTGAATTCTTAGTACCTTGAAAAATCTGCTCAATCCCTTCAGTCTTACTATGAATATTAGCGTTATCTATAGATGGTGATCCTACATCTTGAAGGAAGTCAGTACGATGTCTGGCAGCAACAATTCGGGGTCCTACTGATGACTGAGACTCAGCTTTTCTTAAGATTTCGTCGATAAAAGTTCATCATCCAAGGGTCACCGGTCCCTTAGGTTTTTCAGGTTTAGAAGGAGGAATTTTTCTTTTTTAGGTCTTTCCCTCTTAGTCATTCATGCAGAAATACAAACATTCATTCCTACCTTAAATTCTCATGCAATTCTGCTAGAAAACGGGCGGATGAACGAGCATTTTACTCGTTCTTTACGCATGTTCTTACCTTCCGTTTTTAATACCCAATTCTCCCTCAGCAGAAAAAATCATCAATCAGAAATTACTCTTTTTACAGAGTGACAACACACTCCCCGGCAATGGCGCCAAAATGTTGGGTGCTAAAAGGTGTCTTTTAAAAACTCCTAATTGCCTCACATTAATTTTCAACCAGGGTAAGTCCTTTTATCTCAAGTGTGTACACAGTATGTGCAAGCTATTCATACAAAGAGTAATGCAAAAACCAATTGTTTAATATAGATACAATCATAAATATTGAAGCTTAAAAGGAAGTGATTCATCTACACATTAGGACAAAAAACTGTAATTCATTCCTAATTCAACTAATTCAAATGATAATCAACCAAGAGCACTGAAGCATTAACCGAGCTCTTTCAGCTGGATCTAAACTATTGAACAGAAGGCAAGTATTATAAATAACTGTCTATGCTTTAAGTAATCAAAAACAATTCTGTTTCTAGCAACTAATTCCTTAAAGAAATAAATTAGAAATGCGTATTCAAAGAAATAAATTGGACATGCTTATTCAATGGAAATAAATACCAGAAATGCGAATTATCAAAAGTACTGCAACTGTAAAGCAAAAAAGCATAATATACTTGCAATAAACATAAAATTATAACACAGGGAACGACAGAAAAATTCACCAGAGACCAGGTCCTTAGCCACCGGCGAATACTGCTTAATTACTCCAGAATAGTTGAATATCAGCAGCGCGAATTATGTATTAATCATCACAGTCAATTGACATTACAATACGATCTTGTCGTTCAGAACCACGTTTTGTGCATTACAATTAAAAATTATGCAGAAATGAAAGATACATCGTTCCTCTCTCAGAACTAGCTCTCCCTATCCCTTTATAGCTAAAAAGGAAAGATAAGTGTGATCCCTCAAGATCAGAAGATCCTTAGGTATCCACGACAAAATGCTATCCTCAGAAAGTTCGTTCATCTCTACGCTATCCTTACTGATTTATCTTCGATTCAACCACATTTAACGCGTCCTCTTTGTTGTGATTAAGTCTTGTTGTCCCTTTTGTTATTTCCAGCATAAAAATCAACTAGAATTAGTTTGGACGGTTAAATCGCATTAGGATCATTTGTCATTCATTCTTCATCAAAATCATTTCGTTATATTATTATATCATGGCACAAAATGGATAAGAAAGAGGAAAAGGGACAGTAATCAAGAGTAAATACATACCTATTGCAAGGCTCAACATCTCTAAGAAGAGATGTGGTGGCTACAGGCCTATGAACTGTGTTACAAAACAACTGACTGAAACATGCTTATAGAAATAATGGAAATGAATGAGCTAGGGCACTAGTAGCGTATCCCTGAGAAGATATGTGATGGCTACCAGCCCCTGAACTATGTTACAATGAGGCTCGAAGGCCTATTTATTGTTGAGAAACAATGTAAAACCTGAAACTTCCAAAAGCCTAACCCTAGGAGAAGAAGCGCCAAAACTGTGGGCCCCATTTGGGTAAGTTGGTGTTTCAACTTCCCATGGACGTAACTTTGGCATCCGATATCTGTTTGATGCGCTCAATAGCTTGTTAGAAATATCTATCAGAGGAATACAACTTTTGAGTGAGTAATATCAATCTACGACCAATGTTGTTCCGTGTTTTCTGAAAAAACATCGTTCAGGGCCTCAAAACGACTCCAGAAGTTCAGGACCCGAAAAACTGCTATAAATAGTAAGTTGTGTGGAAACTTAGAAACTGAAATAACCAGTGGTGGGGTTTCAAATGGACTTCGAGGGTGGCCACCAATATCCACCTGGATCATTAAGTCCCCAAAACAGCTTCGGGAGTGTAGGACCCGAAAACCTGCTAAAAATAGTAAGATGTGCTGACGCTGAAAAGCTGAAAGAATTGATGTTGCGGGTCCAAATGGAATAGGTGGGTGGCCACTGATATCCACCTAGATAAAGGCTCCGCATAGACCAAGAAGAGTGAGATCATCTTTTCATGACCAGTAATCCAAGCTCAACTCTGCGACATTAGCATGTGTAAGAATCATATCTATGGTATGACCATGATATTGAGAATGTTTGAAGGAAACCCTCTTCTATACATAAAAATTACATTGATATATGCTTAACGAAATACATTGTAAGAAGTTGACATTAATCTGTAGAGGAAGAAAATATCCAATGCAAACTTACTATCTTTTGACCTTTGTAAAGTATTATCATCTGAAATTGGTGTTCTCCTAAAGTGAACGAAAAGTATGAACAATCCTTAAGGCATATATTTTATGTGTATAATAATACCAAGTCTCAGAAAATATCATGTTATTATGATCCCTGTGTGATAAGGGCCAAATCCCTATGACGATTATGATCCTTGTGCGAGAATGGTTAAATCCTTGTGACATACCAAAAGTCTGTATAGTGATATTATTCTAGTTTTTTCAACGTTACTACTATGAAAATCCAAACTTGTATCTTTGAAGCATGATCTAATCCAAGAGAAATCCAAGTTTGCATGTCTCATAGAGTTGTTATTGTTGTTGGTCATTTGGAGACTTTGTTGAACAAATTGGAGGATTGACCTTTGATGTTTGTTGAACTCCTTTCTATACATAAAATACCTAGCCAAAATGTACTGCAAATAAGTTGACCCAAATAATCTAAATATTTTTCTTAAGTCAAGTATGTTAAAGTTTATTTCACTATGAAGAGAATGAAGGGATTTATGATTGAAAAAATCTAGGGTATTTGAACCCTAGCCAGTATCAGAATTTGAACAAGAAAACCTAGGGTTTGTGAAAAAAATCCTACCTACTATGATACAGACATATGTAGGAATGAAACACAATACGTATATAAACATAAACACAGATATGCAACATAAATAAATCCTCATTTCATTAATATCAAAGAACTGAAAAATTCTTACATACAGAATGGAAATAAACTAGCTCGGGAAATGGTAGCTTATCTCTGAGAAGAGATGTGGCAGTTACATGCCTCTGAAGTACGTTATAATGAGGCTCAAGGGAATTTTTATTATTTAACAACAAGGGAAAACCCTAAAAAACCAAAATCCTAACTCTGGGAGATGAAACGCCAAGGATTTGTGGGCCTTGTTGGGGTTAGTTGGGCAGCCAACTTCTCAGGGTCATAACTTGGTCATATGATCTCCTTTTGGTGCATACGAGACATCATTGGAATATATCTTTAAGTACTCTAGGATTTTCCATAGGCCCCTTTTCTATGGCTATGGGCTTGCTGCAGACCTCCAAAAAATGATGTTTAGGGGGTCAACACAGTGTCGAAAGTTCAGGACCCAAAAAACTGCTAAAAATAGTAAATTTTGTTATAATCAAGGAGATTGATGAAACCAACTAGGGGTCTAGGTGGCATTAGAGAAATTTTGAGGTCTAAAATGTGGCTCCTAAAAAAAATGTACAACCAAAATAAAATTTATAAGAACCAATACGATTCAAGATGGTGATATCAACCATGGGGGATGTTTCACCATTTTTGGAGTAAAAAATTAAAAAGATTAAAAAACAATAAAATAATAAAACTACTGTTATAGCATCATTTCTCACCTTCATATGATTCATGATAGTTTTTATGGCTTTGGGCACCCATTCCTACAGACTTGGACAAAATTCACTAAAAAACAGTGTAAAAATCCCCATACGCGGTTATGCCCAGACTTTTCCGCGTGTATACGCGAGTCCACGTGCACTTTTCCGTGTATGCCATTAAAATCATTAAAAAATATATAAAAATTCCCTATTTTCGGGCTAGGTTGATGGTTACTCTAGTAGTTCAACCACCCCAGCACATGGCCAACTGTTTCCAACTGTTGAAACTACTTTGAGGGAGTATAAAAGCCCCTCATGTGCATGGCCTAAGGGAGAGAGAAATTATTGATATTATACTCTGTTGGCATTCCCTATCCAACTCTGAATTCCCGTGCCTCCTGCACTTCCCAGTTCATTACAGGAAACCCTTGTTTAATGTTTTACTCAAATTTTGAACACGAGTACTCATTGAATGCAAAATTTAATTCCTTATCCAAGGAATACCCATGTTGACTTTCGAAGTACCCTACTACATGAAAAGACATTATTGCAATCACATTTTTCATGTATTTCTCATTTTTCATGTAGCAGGGTCCATCGAAAGTATCCAACATGAGTACTCCTTGGATGCAGAATCAAATTATGCATCCAACGAGTGTTGTCGCTTGAAATTTGACTAAACCCATAGGGAGATAAGTTGAAAATACGGGTTGAAAAAATAGTTTTTTTTATTTTTTCCCTCTAAAATTTGATGATGTAATATAATATTATTTTATTATTTCCACTGTTATTTTATAATTTTCTTAGGAAGCCCATTTTAGACCTCAAAATTCCCCTAATTAATAGGAGGGTGGCCACCAATAACCACCTAGATCAGTCCTACCCCCTTAGGAAGAAATGGTCCCCATCGTGTGCAGAGCCTCCATGAGGTCAGTAATTTTTTGTTGACCTTGGTCCATGGGGAACCACTTTCCCTGGTGAAGGAGTTGACCTAATTTGACAAATCGATATAGATGGATCCTCTGCTAGAAATTGTTCTTGATTTTTTTTTCCATGATCTTTTCAGTTGTGGCCTGTTAGATGCAGCTTTGATTGATCTATGTTGGTGCCAGTTGTTCAGGAACATCGGATTTTTCTACCAATGGGGGAAAGTATGGTCACAACTAGTCCACATTGAATACTGGGTGGAGGCCAAGGAACTGTGGAATGTTGAGCTTGAAATAATTGTCCCATAGAGCCTTGGTGATGGTGTAACTCCCATATTGGAGCAAGCAAAGCTTTCGTTGGGCCCCAGTGAGACACTTCTTTTGCAAATGTAACCAAACTTTGTTGCCCACTTGGAACTTGTGTGGCATTCTATGTTGATCATGAGGTTGTTTTTACTTAGCATTTTCTCTATCCAATAGATCATGGACCTACTAGAGGTTATGATGAATGCACTCAATGAATTTGTTAGCCCGGTGAGCTTCATACTGGACATGTGTTGAATTTGCCTTAATAGATGCAAATGGTATGGCAACATCAATAGAACATAGTGTCTGAAATCCTAATCCCACCTGAAAGGTGTTGTGGCCAATTGAGTTGTGGAGAGATCTATTGTAGTTTTTTTGGAAATAGGGAAGGCTCTCATCCCATGTGTTTGGGTGCTTCAAGTTGTACATGTGTAGGATGTGCGCAATCATCCTATTGACAACCTCTGTTTGTCCATCAATTTGGGGGTGCAAGGTTGTGGACTTAGTGAGCTTAGTATCTAACAATGACCAAAGTCTTGACCATGATGCATTTAGGAACTGGTTGTCTATATCTTAGATAATAGACTATGGGATCCCAAAGTGTACCCATACTCATTCAAAGAAGAGTTTGGCAGTGGCTTATGTCTTGATACTCTTCTTACAGGCTTCCAAAATGGCCATATTAGATATTTTGGCGATGACCATGAAAACACAATCGTTGTGCTTCGTAGAAGGAAGGCCCGACATGTAATCTATGGATATGGATTCCTAGGGCCTCCTAAATCATATTGGCACACTTACTTGAAGGAACACAGAGGTGCCCCAGGTGGCATAATAGTGTGTCCTGGAGGTGGAATTCTGGAACTTTTTCACCTTCAAGGATCATCTAGTATGTGGTGTTGAATTCTATATCACTCCTGCAAATATGCAACAATCCTAAAGTCTCATGTCCAAAAGAGTAGAGAACAGTGGTCGGCACCATAATCGATGATCATTTGAGGCGGACTGCAACATTATTGGTGTTTCCCTTATTGTACTTAATTTTCAGATGGAATTGTTGCAGATATGTAGACCACTTCTGATGGAGATCATTTTGCAAATTTCATTATTTTTATATGAACTACAAGGGTCGGTGGTCTGTGTGGATGATTGTTTCCTTCCCTCGAATGTAATTCTTCCATTGTCGACAAATCTTCACAATGGAATACCTATCCTTTTCATAGGCGGGATACTTTCGGACTGTATTTGAAAGTGTTTCACTGTGATATGTCATTGGATGCCCCTATTGGGTAATGACTCTTCCAATAGAATATTTAGAGGAATTTTTCTAAACTTCAAATGATTTTTGCAGGGTTTGGATGACCTATCGAATATGGTTTATGTGCTCTTCCCAACTCTAGTTTAATTTCAGGATGTTATCCCAGGGCACTACCACTAACTATTTTGTGAAGGGCCAATATATTTCTTCCATCATCCGCATGAACGTTGCAAGGGAATTTTTCAACCCAAAAGGCATGACCAGCTATTTGAAAAGGCCCTCCTTGGATTTTAAAATAGCCTTCCACACATCAGCTTGTTCAATCGATACCTAGTGAAAACTGGACTTCAAAACAATCTTGCTAAAATATTTGGCCCCCTTGATCTGGGTTAGAAGGTCATCAATCTATTGGATTGGATACCTATTCCAAACATTGATCTTATTTAGAGCCCTATAATCAATACAAAGCCTCCAGGTTCCATCCTTCTTATGTACAAACATGATCAGGATCCTATAGGGTCATGAACTTGGCCCAATGTTCTCTCTTTGCAATAAGTCCTAAATCTACCTCTTGATTTCATCGTTCTCCAAAACAAAGTGTCGGTAGATCGGTCCATTGGGTAGCAGTGTGCCCGGGGTTAGATCGATGGAGTGCTTGACCTGGCAATGTAGGCATGCCCCTGTGGGTGAGGTGAAGATTCTCTTGTACTCCTCCACGACCTTGTCCATCTATTGTTGTCATGCAGAGGGGCCATGTTTATATGTTGTGGAGATCACCACAATTTTCTTCTTTCCCTGAGGGAAAATCATAAGGAAGAAAAATTTCACGGTCTTGGAAATGATCATACTACATTTCTTAGCAGAGATCAATGATATATTGGTAAGCAGGTGCTACCTCCAGTATCCTGTATAACTTATTTTCCAAAGTAATAATAAAAATGTGAGTCCTAGACTCATACACAGCTCAATGCTTCCATAAGTATGGTTGGTCTAATAATACATCACAAACTTCAAGAGGAGCAACATCACATAGTACCTCATTTCTGAAGGGCTTCATGTTGTGGTGTTGTGGGTAGGCCCATATTCTTCACAACCTATGCTAATATTAGGCTATTTTGTCTCTCGTTGTCGACAATGAACTATAGCAAACAACCCTTCACCCATATCTGTGAGTGGAAGAGCTGCTCCCCCTCCTCTAGATCCTTGGGTTGTCTTTTGGATCTTGGTAGTGGCCATGGTGGTGTTCGGTTATGCATCAAAAATATGCTTCCCTTTTCCATTCCCCTTTTGATATTTTGACTCAAATTTGCAACATGCATATGACTCGTAAGCCTTCAGTTTGGTCACCAGTCACTACTTGGCTTGAAACTCACTAGTGTTGTAAGTGGGGCTCGTATGGAACTCACACCATTTTCCTTTGTCCTTCTTTATATTTGTGGTGATGTTATTTTCTTGAAGCTTCTGCGGGTTGTCCTGAGTCAACCCCCCTTGGATTTGTCCTTTGTCTTATAGTTTGGGGGCACCTTTCCCTTGCTTTGGATTCACAGATTCAAAGTCTTACTTCTTCTGTTTAAATTTATGCTCAATTTTGGTAGCATATCGGTATGCTGCACCAAGCAAGGAGATATCCAGGAACTCCATTTCCTCCTAAATATATTTGTGCAAACAAATGAAATACTTTACCACCATATGTTTCTCAGAATCTTTGATACCCAACTTTGTGTGAAGGGTACAGAAAATATTCGTATACTCATGCACATCTTGATATCTTTGCTTCCACAACATAGTCCATTTGTATGTACTTTTCCTCATAGCTCCTCATGGTTTAATATTGTTCCTTGATGGCATCTCAGAAATAATACCAAGTGGGTGCAGCTGAAAACAGTTAGATTTCTCTCTCATCCCTCTGTTCGTAGTAGGTTTCCGACCAGTCCTTAACATGGGGGGCAGATTTGAGGAGTGAAAAATTAACTGTTTCTCTATTGGAAAAATCATGAACTGAAATATATCCTTGCAACAAATTTAAACATCTATCTACGGCCTTTGCATCTATCCAAGCTTCAAATATGGGAATTTCAAAGTTGACTTGTATCTTGAAGGGAGTGGCGCCTCCAGAGTGACTGTCATATGAATATGTGTCACTTGTGGGCTTTCGTCGAAGGACCTAGGAAGAGTTATCCATCATCGCATTCCTTTATAGCTCAAGGGCTTCTTCGAGCAATATTTTGAAAGGATATCTTTCTCCCTAATATTTCTTTTCTTTTTCCATGGGAGGATGTCGAGGTTTGAGAGGCTAGTCTTGCAAAGCTTCAACCAGTTTGAGCCCTAACTCCTTATATCCGACCTCATTGGGGACATGCAAAGAAAAACAATGAAAGAGAAGACTGCTTTGATACCATTGATGCATACTTATGCAGGAAAACAACAGAATACATATATAAAAATAAACACAAATATGCAGCATAAATAAATCTTCATTTCATTAATATCAAAGAACTGAAAAATTATTACATAAAGAATGGAAATAAACTAGCTCGAGCAATGATGGCTTATCTCTACGAAGAGACGTGGCGGCTACATACCTCTAAATTGTCTTACAATGAGGATCAAGGGCCTTTTTATTATTAAAAAACAAGGGAAAACCTTAACCCCATGAGATGGAACGCCAAGAATTTTTGGACCCCATTGGTGTTAGTTGGGAAACCAACTTCTCGAGGTCGTAACTTGGTCATATGATCTCCATTTGGCGCATACAATACCTTGTTGGAAATATCTCTCTGATTACTACAGGTTTTTCTGCAAACCACTTAATATGGATATGGGCTTATTGTGAACCTCAAAAAAATGTCATTTAGGGGGTTAAAACAAATCTAGAAGTTGAGGACCCGAAAAACTGTTAAAAATAGTAAATGCTACTATAATCAAGGAGACAGGTGAAACTAACTTGGGGTCTAGGTGGAATAGGCGGGTGGTCACTAATATCCACCTAGATAAAACTGATAGCGAGCATGAAAAAGTTGAGAAAGCCTATGCAAGAACGACTTTTTAACACCTAGACTAATATTTATTAGTGTTTAGAGTAAAAACCCTAGCTAAACATATTGCAAGCCCTAACAAGACAAAAAGGGTTGGAGATGAAATACTAGGGCTTATGGATTTATTTCTTCCACTTGAAAGAAGAAACCCTAGCTCTTGGATGAAATGGCATCTTGATGATGAGTTTGATTTGCAGGTTAGACACAAGAAGGCTAAATTTCAAGAGGGATTTGACATGTTCTCAAAAGATAAGTATCTTGTATTTGCTTTATTTAAAATATTATTGATGTTTTTTTTCTTATTGTCCTTGTATATCTTGTTTGGTTGTATTTGTTCTTTCATGAATTTCTAGCAAGGATTGCAGGTACATAATGAATACAGACAAGCTATGGAAATCGTTGAAAAGGATGGAAGAAAAAAGAGATAAGAATACTCATGATTGGACGGTATTTGGACTTAGATGGAGCAAACACGATTAGCCTAATTGAAGCACGTGTTTTATCTATGTGACTTCAAAGATGAAGGAATTTTGTGTCCTATGTAAGAGGGAGATGTTTCCGTAAAGGCATGAGCCTAATGAAATATTTGTTGCAATTTTTCATAATGGACTGAAAGTCCATCTCCATGATGAATTTTTTTTAAAGCTGCAATATTCTCTAATTGGCTCCTTGAACTATCTGTTGCATATTTTGATGATCTCTTCTGTGAGAAGCCATGATTGAAGGTGAATAAATAGTTGGTTGTTTAGCCTATTATTGTACGCCAATATGTTATCTAGGAGCGTGTTTTCTGCTATGTGATTAATGATATGTTTTCTGACAAGGTATGAGGACTTTTGTGTCCTATGTAAGAGGGAGATGTTTTCATAAAGGCATGAGCCTAATGAAATATTTGTTGTAATTTTTCATAATGGACTGAAAGTCCATCTCCATGATGAAAATTTTGAAGAAGCTGTAATATTCTCTAATTGGCTCCTTGAACTATCAGTTTCATATTCTGATGATCTCTTCTGGGAGAAGCCATGACTGAAGTTTAATAAATAGTTGGTTGTTTAGCCTATTATTGTACGCTAAAATGCTTGATCAAGTTCTGAAATCCACCATGGATACTTTTTGTTGTTGAGAAGGTTTTTGATGTTTGTTACTATGAGAAGCCTGGAATGGCTGAAAATCCCTCTTGGAGAGGAATATTTGATTGTACAACATCATGAATATTAGTTGGCCTACAGCTGAGAGATCAATGGATTGGAAGGGAGGATTTTCACTCCCTTAGGTCGATTTATCAGAAGACCAATGAATCTGGTTGGGGAGCTTGGTTCTAAGGATAAAGTGATCCCTTGGGTCATGATGAATGAGAGACAAGTTTAGTTGGGGACCTTTTTTGTCATCTCTCCCTTAGGCTATTGTTGATACCAAAAATTTGATGCAGCAAACTAACCATAGGGCCTACACTCAACAAAATTAACACACACCAAAACTGAAAATCAAATGCAATAGGCATGCACAAAAAAATTCAGAAATGATTCATTAATAAATAAAATAATTAGAGGATTATTGGCCTCATACTTGGCCTCTCATTCCTCACACTCACTCACACACTTCTACATACATACATGGCTCATGGGCTCACCTCAATTTATACAAATGGATAAGAAACCAAGTTAGGTTCTAGATCCCTAAACTAACTCCCAAAGTATCTCTCTTGATCCCTAAAATATCTCATTTAATCTGTTATCCCTAGATAAGAGCTAACTATCTCTTAAATCTCTCAAACCTTCCACAATACTCTCGAATCTTCTCCTATTTAGAAGAATTATCATTTTCTCTTAAAACTATAGGAAAAATACATTAATTAATTAAATCTTCACTCTGAGAACTAAATTCTCTAGTAAACACTTCACCTAGGTTAGATGCAGTTGCATCATAGATTTACGGATTGGTTGGGGAGATTCATCTTGAGTTCGCATCCTTGGGTCGTAGACTAAGAAACCAACAAATTTTGGTTGGGAAGGATGAATTATTACCCTTAGTTCATGGACCGAGAGACCATATGTTTTGGGATTGAGATAGGGCTTCCTCCCTTGGGTCGTGGATTGAGAGACCTTGTTATGGTCCGGGAGATGGACCCTATGTATATTATTGGAGAACGTTTCCTCATTGATTGATCCCATTGGTCAATTGGGAATTAACTTGGATGCCATTGTGTTTTGGCTTATAGGACGTGTTTGATGCCATATATATTTCCTTATGATGAGGCTTGTGATCTCTCCCTTGGGATGTTGTTGAGTGACCCATGGATTTGTTGGGGAGATTGATCTTGAGAGAATTAAAAGTACCCCCCTAGCTAAGACGGAGTGTTAGAGATATGGTATCCATGGTCTGCATTTTCATCAAGAAAAGAAAAGGGAATTAAATTTGAATTTATAACTCCACATTTTCTCAAATCGACTAGGCCCCTTGCAGGCACCCTTTTGGAAGACTATAAACAAGTGATCTCTCCTCCTCACTTGGTACATCAACTTTTGACTTGATTATTTTTATTCCATAGAAGGAAGAAGAAGAAAGGGGGGCTGAAATTTCATAAGGAAGGAGGAGAGGCTTGCAAGCTCTTTTTTCTGGTTAGATGTTATCTTGAAATCTTATTTATAGATTTATTTATGAACTTTGAACTATCTCTCTCATAAGGAAAGATCTGTGTTTTCCCCTTGTGGGTTTTTCCTTGGCCTCGGACCTAATTTATGTGTCTCTTGTCTCATTGTCTCATTGTTATTTTCTATTATTCTTTCATGTTTATTGGTTGAAATTTTATATATAACTTATTAATGATAATGGGTGATATCTATATGTAATTGATGCTCACTAATCATTTAAATTAGTTATATGTTGAGGAAAATTGTTATAGTTTGTTTACCCTAGAAATAAAAACACTTATGATAGCTTTATGAAGGACTTATCTAACCTTTTATGAATGAGATCTTGTTGGAAAGTTTATGGGCATGTGACCCTCTCTAAATTCAATGAAACAGTTGAAAAAAATGTGGAATTGATGAAAGGAGGTATTCGAGTTTGTTGGGAAAAATCTTTGAGAGGGGGTGAATACAGTGTTGAGGCCTTACTAAAATTTTGCCATACTCTGTTATACGCTACTTTAAGTGAAGCACTCACGTATACACAGATGTCTAACATACAACTGCGTGTGAGAGATCTTATTATGCATTTAATTCTTTACTTGGATCTATGCATCATTTATTCATCATATGTTTAGTTAGCAGTGGCGTAATAGGTAATAGCAGAATAAACCATCACACATAAGCAACACACATAGTTACGGGATTTAAGGTGGGGAAACCCAAGTCGGA
>CM076580.1:1201702057-1201824874 GCA_034641835.2 Pinus albicaulis | reverse complement strand
AACCCAAGTCAACTCTACAAAAGTCAACGCTGTCCTGAAAAAGTCAACGCAGGGCAGCAAGCTAAAAGTCAACGCAACAGCAAAACGGTCAACCCTTTGACCTCGATTTTTGTGCCAAGTAGTACGGCCTTCAAAAATCGAACCTTCCACAAGTTTTCAGCTTGATTGGACCATGCGTTGACCAAAGTCAACACTGGTCAAACTTTCTGCGAAACCCTAGCAGCAGAAAATCGTACTTCAGCTCAGCCGTACGGTCTGTCCTCCTTTTCCTTCCCACGTGTGGATGAAACTCGTCCTCCAGGTAGCTCGTACTATTTTGGATGAGAGAGGAAGATGTGTGTTGTGATGATGTTCAAATGCTCTCCAACTTTTCCTGTATTTATATCCATCATTGGGGCGTGTGACACATCTGCTGGGGGCGTGCAACCTTAAGGCCGACCTGCACATATAATTTATTAAGAATAATAAATTCAAAATAAATGTTCTGCTTATCGGATTAAGACATATTATATATGGATTTTACACCTCTCCGAAAGAGGATTCCAACAAAAATATTAGCCTCTTAATCTGAGCATCATAACATGGAGTTTGGACCTAGTTGTCCAAATTTAACACTCCCTCTCAACTAGGGAGAACTCCATCGATTAGTGCAATCAACATCGTGCGTCATCCCGCCGAAACTTGCTTTGCTGGCTTCTTTATTTCAGAACAGAAGTGGGTCAGTCACAAAGACATCATCCCCCGACCGACATAGTCAGTCCAGAGGTCCCAGACCTCACAAATCTTGATCCCAGATCAAGTGGTTGGACCGTGCCATCCTAGATAGAGAGTACGGCAATCTCTGATGCGTCCATCAGTCTTTGCTAATAGTCTCTAGCTTTTCCCACCTCATTGGCCAAATGAGAGGTACTTCCCATGAGCCCCGAACTCAATGGGTAGGATGCATACGGGGCACAGATAAATGAGAGGCGAACCAGCTCAATAATCACAAGGGTGGGGCAGAAGCATTATGAGTGCTTATAGCTCCGAGAAGCTATCCCCAAAGCCCCCCAGAGCTCCCAGAGCTCATCGTCCAACAGGACCCACATCATAGGGTCTCTCCACGACACCAAGATTCTCACGGAAGGTTAGGAACTTGACCTTCCCCAGGGGCTTAGTGAGAATATCCGCGACCTGCTCATCAGTTCCTATATGATCGAGCCTTACGCCGCCTCGCTGTACCATATCCCGGATAAAGTGGTACCTGATATCAATATGCTTGGATCGGTCGTGGAACACAGGATTCTCAGTCATACGAATCCCACTCTGATTATCACAGAGTATCACAATGGTATCTAGCACATGTCCAAACAACTCACTAAAGAGCTTCCGCAACCAAACTGCTTCACAACAGGCCATACTAGCAGCAATGTATTCGGCCTCCGCGGTGCTCAAAGCCACCGACTTCTGCTTCCTGCTCATCCATGAGATTGAAGCAGAACCAAGATTGAAGCAGCATCCAGATGTGCTCTTACGATCCACCACACTGCCAGCCCAATCGGCATCAGTATATCCACAGAGTATCACACTCCCGACAGTGTATCTCAGCCCATGGTTTATCGTGCCCCGAAGATATCTCAAAAGATTCTTGGCACCAACCCAGTGAAAATGATGAGGCTCAACCATCTGTTGACTCAAAGTGTTCACTGCAAAACATATGTCCGGACGGGTGTTCACTAAGAACATCAAAGCTCCTATGAGTCGACGATACTCAGTAGGATTGGCCAAGATAGGCCCAGCAGCGCTGCCACTCAACTTCTTAAAGTTGAGTTCCATCGGTGTCGACACGGACTTACAGTCCACCATCCCAAATCTTTCCAGAAGCTTCACAATATATTTTCCTTGGGAAAGGAAAATCTCTCCAGGTCTCTGCCAGACCTCCAGGCCTAGGAAATAGTGCATCAGTCCTAGGTCTTTCATCTCGAACTCAGCAGCAAGCTCCCTCTTACATTGATGAATGAGAGGGTCATCACCAGTCAGGAAGAGGTCATCCACATACAGCACTAGAATGAGAGGCTTCCCTTCCACAACCTTGAAGTAAAGGTTTGGATCAGCATTGCTTCGAGTGAAGCCCAGCTTCATCAAGTAACTATCCATCCTCTCATACCAAGCTCTGGGTGCTTGCTTTAACCCATAGAGGGCTTTCTTCAACCTGCAGACATAAGTGTCTCGATCATGAACTTCAAATCCCAGAGGTTGTTCTACATACACCTCTTCCTTTATTGCACCATGCAGAAAAGCGGTCTTGACATCCATCTGATGAAGACTCCATCCTTGCGTAGCAGCAAGGGCTATGATTGATCGGATGGTGGTATGTCGTGCCACAGGTGCAAATATATCATCATAGTCAATTCCTTCCTTTTGAGAGAAGCCACGGGCAACAAACCTTGCCTTAAACTTTTCAGCACTCCCATCAGATCCATGTTTGATCTTGTAGAGCCATTTAGCGGTGACAACAGATTTGTCCTTCGGTCTCGGGACCACATCCCAGACATCATTCTTCATAATAGACTCATATTCTTCATGCATAGCATCCTTCCAGACTCGATGCTTGATGGCTTCCTCAAAAGATCCAGGTTCAGATTGTACAATAGTACTCATGGCAGCTAGATACCCTTGGTATCTACACGGCTTCTTGCTTTCTCGGAATGTCCCCCTTGGGGCAGCATGACCCTCAGCATCTTCGAGGGTGTCCCCGAGCCATGATGGTCTCTTTCCCAGTGAAGGAGATGGATCAATAGGGTCCATTGGTCCTTCAATATCAGGCATTGTCTCATCCTGCGGTTCTTCTTGATTTCCAGGCCTTTCTTCATGATTTTCTCCAGATCTTGGAAGATCTACTACTTTCTTCAGGGAAGCATCTTCGTCAAAAGTGACATCATGGCTTATCTCTACTTCCCTTTGACCAGGTACATAGACTCTATATGCCTTAGAAGTCTCACCGTAGCCCACAAACATTCCTTTCTTCCCAGTAGCATCCAGCTTACTTCTCTTTTCTTTCGGCACATGAAAATAGACAGGACATCCAAAAATTCTAAAATGTAAGACATCAGGTTTCTTACCAGAGAAAACCTCTTCGGGAGTTTTGGAGTCCAGAGCGGAATGAGGGCATCGGTTTTGAATATATACAGCAGTATTTGCAGCTTCTCCCCACAGAAACTTCGGTAGACCCTGGTCACATAGCATGGCACGGGCAGCTTCCACAATAGTCCTATTCTTGCGTTCAACAACACCATTCTGCTCAGGAGTATATGCAGTAGTAGTCTCCCTCTTAATGCCAGCTTCTCTGCAAAAGTCTTTGAACTCATTTGACTCATATTCAGTGCCATTGTCGGTCCTCAAAATCTTGATCTTCTTTCCGGTCATATTTTCGACCAAGGCTTTGAAGGTACGGAACCACATGAAAGCCTCATCCTTCTTCTTCAAGAAGTATATCCAGGTTTTGCGAGAGAAGTCATCAGTGAATGTCATGTAGTAAGAACATCCCCCCAGGGATGTTACGGGCAACATACCAGAAAGATCAGAATGGACCAGTTGCAATATATCAGATGTCTTTGTGACACTTGAGGGGAAAGGTCCCCTTGTATGTTTCCCTTCAGCACAGCCCTTACATACACCTTCATGATTATTTCCAAAATCAGGCATCCCTGTCACCACCTTCCTAGCTTCGGGAAGAGCCTTGTAATGAAGGTGTCCAAATCTTCGGTGCCATAGTTCGGTTTGTCGGATAGTATCACAAGTCATAGCTCCCAACGGACTCCCTCCAACCTGGTAGAGTGTACCAACTCTAAAACCAATTGAGATAGCTTCCTTGAAGCTCTCCTTCCACATGAGCACCTTTCCATCAGAGAAAGTTACATTGAATCCTTCGTCTTCCATGGCAGATACAGACACAAGGTTCTTCTTCAATTTAGGTACATAGAGTACATCTTGCAAACGTAGGACTTGTCCTTGAGACAAGTGGAGGGTCACAGTCCCTGTCCCTTTCACGGGATATGTGGCATTATCCCCAAGGATAATTTCTAGATTAGTATCCCTTTCAACCATGTCAGAAAGTGCTTCCTTGAATCCGGTGATGTGTCTCGAGGCACCACTATCGATTAGCCAGACATCCATAGTGTCGGGCGGAGATGCAGCTGAGAGAGCAGATACTAGAATATACTCATTTCTTTTATCAACAACATTAAACTCCTCATACCTGGTATTTCTGGTCCTTTTAGAAGGTTGATTGTTTCCTCCAAAGTGAGCCTTCCTCTTTCCTTTGGATTTGTCATTTCTTCGATTCCCATTCCTTCTGTTGTTGTTGTTATCGTCATCATCGGGAGAATCCTTCTTGAAGGGGCATTCTCTAGCATAGTGTCCAGGCCTATGGCAGGTGAAACATTTACCCTTCTTCTCTTGAGTCTTAGTCCTTCCTTTGTCCTTAGAACTACCAGAGTTCTTCTTTCGGGAAAGAGCACCATAGGCAGCATTTCTTTCATTATCAAATTCCTTCATCCTTGTTTCTTCTTGCATACATCTTGACAGAAGCTCATCAAAGTTAGGAATGGTATTATTGTTGAGAATGGTAGCTGTGAATACTTGCCATTCATATGGAAGTCCTCCAAGTGCGGTGAGAACCATCTCACGATCAGCTATTGTCTCCCCAATAGCTAGCAGATTGTTCCTGGTTTCGGTCAACTTCATAAAGAAAGTTTGAATAGACTCGTCTCGGCCCTTCTTCATATTCTTCAACTTGTTCTTGAGGAACAGCACTTGGTTCACATTGTTTACTTGGAACATAAGTATCAATTTGTCATACATCTCCTTGGATGTGCCTAGTTCAGATATGTAGGCAACCAGACTCTTATTTATGGATTCCCTGATCAGCAGCTTTGCTCTGATTTCTCCCTTCTTATACTTGTTTCTAACAACAGCAGAGGCATTGGATGGAGGTTCTTGAATCTTCCCTGTCACATGATCCAGGAGATCATGATCTTCCAATTTAAGGTCTAATATCATCTTCCAGGCATGGAAGTCATCACTTCCAGTCAGCTTGTCATTCTCCTTGAATTCAAGACTAGTGGAACCCATTTCTTCGGTGATGATTGCTAAAGATAGAGTTTGTCTTCACCTCAGCTCCGATACCATGTAAAGTTTTGTAGATGTTCTATGCTAGTAGCAATTTCACTTTTCTTTCAGCAATCATACAAGTAGGTAAGCAAAATGCAGATAGAACATATAAGTAGATCTTACAGAAGACAAATCAGAAACAGGAAAATGTGTGTATTCGTTTCGGCGGTCAACAGGATGCTTCAACCAGCAAAGTCTCCTTTGGTCAGCCAGCCCAGCATGTGTCACAACAACCCTCCAATCAGTAGATGAGTCAACCCAAGTCAACTCTGCAAAAGTCAACGCTGTCCTGAAAAGTCAACGCAGGGACAGCAAGCTAAAAGTCAACGCAACAGCAAAACGGTCAACCCTTTGACCTCGATTTTTGTGCCAGGTAGTACGGCCTTCATAAATCGAACCTTCCACAAGTTTTCAGCTTGTTTGGACCAAGCGTTGACCAAAGTCAACGCTGGTCAAAGTTTCTGCGAAACCCTAGCAGCAGCAAATTCGTACTTCAGCTCAGCCGTACAGTTTGTCCTCTTCGTCCTTCACACGTGTGGCTGAAACTCGTCCTTCAGGTAGCTCGTACTATTTGATGAGAGAGGAAGATGTAAGTTGTGTTGATGATGAAAATGCTCTCCAACTTTTCCTGTATTTATATCCATCAATGAGGGTGTGTGACACATCTGTTGGGCATGTGAGCCTACATTACAAAACTGGCCGACCTTGCACATGTGGAAAATAAATTCAAAATATATGTTCTGCTCATCGGATTAAGACATATTATATATGGATTTTACACCTCTCTGAAAGAGGATTCCAACAAAAATATTAGCTTCTTAATCTGAGCATTACAACATGCCAGGCTTATATTGCTGAATTTGGCAAAGTGCTTCTCCAACCAAGTTAGTCTGTGTAGCTCTACTTGTATGTATATTTCATTGGCTGGATCTCTTTTGAATAACAAGTAGAATTGAGTTCTAAGGATTATTGAAACCTTGCACAAGTTCGAAAGTTCAATTATTTGTTTATTCTTTCTCAAAGAAAGAATGCCTCGGCTATGGGGACTTTGTTGTAAGGTCAATTTCCATTGCAATTCCTTCAACAACTTCCATCCTTTTGATCTCAAACTTTTGTGATCCATATTGTTTCTTTGGAATTGGCTTTCGGAATAATCACATCATCAGTATTTTCTGGTCGACATTTCGAACCCTCTAATGTGGTTCATCATCAAGACCCTGATGCTGAACCACATTAGAGGGTTCGAAACGTCGACCAGAAAATACTGATGATGTGATTATTCCAAAAGCCAATTCCAAAGAAACCTCCATCTTCCTTGTCTACTCTTTCCTCTTTGTGAGTGTTTTAATTAGCCTCCAATTCTAGTACCTAAAAGAGAAGAAATGGATGTGCTTAGCTGTGTTCAGGCAAGATGAAAAATCATAAAAAATTGCAATCTCTTACAATTAGAGAAAATCCCAATTATCCAAGGGCATTATAAGAAGAATAACTACAATGAGCCAAGATAATAATAATTAGTTCACTGATTAATTCATTTTAGGAAAATACAGGATTATATGGAAGTTACCTAACAAAGAAGGAACTATTGATGACACTGAAGTTGGGCTACATGTTTTTCGAGCTCTGTAACATAAGTTATTATGCTTTTAATGTTCGTCGTTGCTATTGTTCTGAACATATTTTGCATTTTTTTCGACATTAATAGAACTAGACCTACAATAGGAGGGAGTACCCTTTTGATCCTCACTTTTTGCTAGTCTGGTCGTAGTAATGTTATCTTTCTTTAGTAGATTATTCTCACTTTCAAAATCAAGGTATCAATGAGATGATGATTGAAGAGAGCATGTGGATCATGGAAGGAGTTTTTCTTCTATGATTTCAACCTTGGTTTGGTAGGTGATGATGACACCTCATCAGATGGACGACTTGGGTCAAGTGATGCCAACACCAAGTTGCCTATGGGATTTTGTTCTTTTTCTAGCTACTTTTCCAATGAAGCAATGCTTGTGTCTCCCATTGTTTGAAGTCAAATAATTTCTTCTATTAAATGGAAATAAATTAGTGTTCATACTCTTCCTATTGACTTTGGCAATAAGCCTCGCATATTTTGCAGTATTAGTGGAATGATCTGCATTCACATCTTGTATTTTTACTTGAAGCTTAGCAATTTTTTGAGCTACATCGTTTTTCATCCAAGCTTGGTTAAGTGAAGACAAACTTCCTCCTTTTAAAGTGCTTCTAAAGGTTGACTAGCATCTTGACCAAGCTCATGTTGCAGTTCCTTAAACTTGCAAATTTTCTTTACAAACATTCACATTTTCTATTTCTAATTGAAGCTTAGCAATTGTTTGAGCTACATCGGTTTTCTTCCAAGATTTGGATATAAGTGAAGACAAACTTCCTCCTTTTTGAAGTGCTTTGAAAGGTCGACTACCATCTTGACTAAGCTCATATTGCAGTTCCTTAAACTTGCAAAATTTCCGTACAAACACAAGTGCTAGTTTCCTTATTGGGGTTATTTTTTGACTTGCCGTTGACAATAATTGCCTTGTTTTCTGGATCCCTTTCACTCCATGATTTGAAGACAATTGAGTGACTTGTATAAGTGCATGGTGTGACTTACTTTGCGTTATTTTTTTTTAAATGATAAAACAATTGATTATAATGAGGGACAACATATCAAGAAAAGGAAATATAACACTCTTTAATCAAACAAAGTTGAAGCATTACTGGAGTCTTTATTTTTTGTTCATGATCTTGTATACAACGATATTAATCAAGTTGAGCACAAGGTATTCTTGGAGCTTAGTTGCGCGTAAGGTATTATTTGAGCTTGAGCAGAGTTTGGTTGCAACTTTCATTTGTTTCCATTTGCATGCATGAAAACCAAAAGCATTAAGAATTGAAAACTTATTTACCATGGACCTACTTTTTCCTAGCAAAAGACAAAATATTTAATTTTAATGGAAATTAAAGATTGGGTTGTATATGATTATTAGCTAATGCAATTTCAAAGCATAAAGCATATATTGATGGGATAACATTTAGCCATTAAATATTTGTTTATATGCATTACATTCACCCTCTTTTCCATGTGCCCTATTTCAAGGAAGGGTTTAACATGGTATTCTTTGTCACTCTCAAAGTGCAGCGAATAGTTTCACGGGTTTAACATAGTATTCTTTGTCTCTCCCAAAGTTCAGCAAATAGTTTCACGTGGCATTCATCACAATTCACCTGCTTTGAGTAAGCCTTTCATAAGGCATCCTACCCTTCTCCTGGTTCGGTGAAGGGTTTCATACTAGAATCTTTGTCAATGTGCCAGGGATCCTTGCATAATTTACTTTGTTCCATGGCACCAAGCTCGGTTTGTTCAACGGGGAAGGTTGGATCACATAGTTTTTGGTTTACATGATTGCTACGGTGCCTCTCGGTCTTACGTTTTAGGAACTGCAACTTGATTGCATGCATGCTAGATGTTGGGAGATTTACATGCCCTACAACAATGTTAATTTACAGTTATGGGGAATCAATTGCCAGGGTTCTAAATTATCAACAATATTGGGGAAATATTGGCAATTCCTGAAATTATCGGGAAGCTTAAACCTCAAAACAAGAATAAATGTATTATCATCATGAGATGAATCAAGGCAATGAAAACAAATGATTTTCCCCTTGTTTGCTTGATGGAAAACATTCACAAAACCCTCAACAATGTTATCAAATCAGTTGAGCAAAGATCGTATTAGTTGACCGAAAAAACTTAATTAACATTGAAGATGGGTTGTTGATTTATTGCAATTAGTGGCAAACATTAACACTTACCTCTGATTTATTGATGTGAAGTTTACCAATTGCGGACTTCTATCCCAACCATTACTGCAATGAACAAGCACTGAGGCACCTCGCAGAGCAATTCGTGTAGCAATCCAAGCAGAACCAACCAAGACATTGAATATGCATTACCCAATCACTTACTCCATGTCCTTCCCAATTCCATCCGCCATTTCTATGATTTGACGAGTTTCCAAGTAATCTCTGAGTCGAGAAAAGCTGTATGTCACTGCATGGACATTATCAATCCCTAAAAACATAACCTCGGCCTGTGAATAGTTTGAATAAGATTCAGTTCCTCTGAGTTCCATGGCACCATCGGCTAAGGCTTTTCGCTGGTCCTTGTATCGACATTATATATGAGGTTTGTGTTCATGCTTGAACTTGGCCTTCGAGAGGCTTTTAGTGCTGTAACATGCTTTTCAGCAGTGATGCTTCTTCTGGTATTCATCAATCCAAACAAAGGCTTGGAGGACAACCCCAACACAGATTCGTTTTGAGAGTGGCAATCTTCTCTGTGCACAAAGATTTGCAGCCTGCAAAACCTAGTCTTGATAGTTAAAGGCACTATAAAATGAGATTGGTATGTTGGTCATACGGTATAGTTTGAAGTAGCATCACTAATTCTCCACCATTTATTTGATTTCCCCATGCCCTTCAGATTGTCGTTACCGAAAAGCCCGAGATACTCTTGAAGCAACCGCATATTTGGGTTGCAATTACTTATCATGAAAGGCCTGCAGGTGAAGGCACACAGTTCCCCCAGGCTCGAGGTCGTCAAACTCTTAATCAGTTCATCTGAAAGGACTTTCCTTTGTGTAGTTTGTGGAGCAAAGTCATAAATAAGAATACACGTCTCTGCTTTCAATTTGCAGGAGACGTGGTGCAGAGGTTGCCCTTGCCTTCTGTTTGTGGAACTTGTTGATGGTAGCATTTTGTTTGTGGAACTTGCCAATGGTTCCATGCTAGGGGAATTGTGCCCAGAGGAATAACTGTGTTGGTGCTTCTCTCACGGAAAACAGACAAATTTGTTACTAGCAACGTGCCGTGAACATCAGTGTTCCCCTAAATAATGACATGAACATCAGTGTTCCCATAAACAAGACCGTGAATTACTTGTACACTAACATGCCGCCGACTGGTAGAAGAGATCATGTTCTTCATATGCTTTTTGTAATTTTAGGAATTCAAAATTTTATAAATCTTCCTATTTTTGATCATGTCCTTCATATGCTTTTTCTAATTTTAGGAAATCAAACTTATAAGTTCTCCTATTTGTATTGTTGTGATACTCATATCTCACCTTTGCGGAGAAGCTCCCCTTTTTATTATTGATTTAACCATACATTCCTCCCACTTAACCCTAGATAGGTTCTCTGGAAAACCCTAACGTAAGGGTATGATGACAATGAATGAAACCTTAACCTACTTAGGGTTATTGATGGAGTCTAAAGAAATTGCTATTATGTTTGATATATTGATGATGTCCTAAGAAACTAGATTTGTTCTAAGAGGGCCATGTGTCTCGAATCCAACAAATCAGACACAATCTGTGCGGATTCGTGTCCAGCATGTCATGTCCGATTGTGTCCTGTACGAACACGATCGCGTCCCGATCCACCAGACGCGACCGACAGAAAAAGGTGTCCGACGATTTTTAAAACCCTGATTTGCCTTCATTTTATTCACTTTGAGTTTGGTGTGAGTGAAGAGAGGAGCAAGGAACAAGGAGTAGCAAGGAGAAGGGGAGCATTTTCAAGGAGATTCAAGCAACAGGTAAGTGCATTGTCTCTCTATTTTTTTGCATTCGGCTTGCATGTGCATATCTTTTACAAATTTTGGCATTTTTTGTTTTTTGTTTTACAACATTTATGGCTCAATCAAGGGCAGCAAGGAAGGGGCAAAGGAATGGGAAGAATGTCCCCATTGGAGATGCCCCTCCTGTTCCTATTTCATCAGGGTCTGCAAGTGTTCAATCTATTGGAAGTGGGGTTGCAACAACAACTTCAAATGTTGAGGGAAGACAACAACCTTAAGACCACAAATATCCATTGTGGAAATATGTCACAAGAGAGGCATGGCCAGGCAGCAAGATGAAGGGAGGAGGCAATGTTGCTTGGAAATGCATTATTGCCACAATCATTTCATGAGCACATACTACTGTGTGAAAACTCATTTGTTGGCTTTACCAAGTTGTGGAATTTCATCTTGTACACAGGTGTCTTTAGAAAAGAGGAAGGAAATGGAAAGAGATGCATTTGTTGGTGTGGCAAATGTAGCTGCAAATACTGAACAAAACAAGAATGATGACCCCCTTCCATTCTTGAGGAAAAGCAGCAACAAGTTCTCATTTGAGAGTTCTATTGGGGAATAAGCAGCGATAAGAAAGACAATTGCACTTGGTCCAATGGACATGATTTTCCAGAAAGAGAAGCGAGAAGAGCTTGATCTCATTTAGATCCTCCAATGTTGCACACTCACCTTTATTTATTGAGATGTGTCGAGCTCTAACTCAAACGACTCCATCAGGGCATGTGCATCTTGGGTCAGAGAAGCTTAAAACCACATTGTTGACGAAGGCAAAGAAAGAGGTGGACAAAATGCTTGAGCATGTTAAATCAACATGGCCAACCTCTGGGGTAGCATTGTTTCTGATGGATGGATAGATCCAGCACGACACCGACTCATCAACTTCATGGTGTCTTCCTTGAATGGTTTAGTTTTCCTGAAATCAATGGATGCACTTGGACAATACAAGGATGCACAGTATATGGGTGAATTGTTTATTAAAGTTATTGAAGATGTAGGTGTTGATTAGTGTGTGCAAATCATTACAGATAATGCACATGTTTGCAAGGTTGCTGGCATGATTGTGGAAGCGAAATATTCTCAAGTATTTTACACCTTGCATTGTCCATTCATTGAACTTAGCACTGAAATCTATTGCTTCTGATGTGCTTTGGATTGGAAGCATTATTGAGGATTCACAACATATCCGCAACTTCGTACAAAACCATACAAATGGCCTCACTATCTACAAGGAGTACACCAATCTATCATTGTTGAAGATCGCAGATACACGGTTTGCCTCTTCATTCATCATGTTGAAGAGGTTGAGGGAGGTCAAGACCGCTCTTGGGCCCATGGTTATTTCAGAGTTTTGGTCTTTTTGGAGAAAGACAGATCAAGTAGCCTCAAAAAGAGTGAAGGACATAGTGTTATATGATGCCTGGTGGGAGAGGGTAGATCTACTTATTCGGATCATGGACCCTATCATTTCCTTGCTTTGATTTGCAGATACAGACCAACCCATCCTAGGAGAGGCTTATGGGGGACGTGATTCCACGATTGAGTCTGTGAGGAACATTATTTTACAGAGTGAGTGCCTGAAGTAGATGCACACCTAACACCTAGATCCCTGGGTTGATTGTTAGTAAGTAAGCTTGATGGTACCTAGAGAGGCTGAAAGCTTGAGTCCATGTTAATTCCACTTGGATAGATTGCCTTGGTCAGGAATCTAGTCCATGGCATTGTGGTGCCTAAAATGTTGAGAGACCAATGGATAGATCACCCTGGTCAGGAATTTAGTCCATGGCATTGTGGTGCCTAAACTTCTTCGTAGACGATGTGTTTTGAGATCTTCCATGTACCTCTCTGATTATATGTAAATATGAATACCTCCCTAGTTAAGCAGGAGTGTTGAAGAATGTAATTAGGTTCGGTCTTCATAAATTGTACCTGAGTAAAAAATGTACTATATTTGTCAAAAGAAAAGCAAAAAGAATTTTTATTATTACTGAATTGACTTGTTAAAGCACGAGTTTAATGCTTGGGTCAATTGTCATAGGTGAAGCCTTCATTGTAGGCTTCAAGATTGTTTATTTGGGTCAAAGTCATTTTGTTGATTGGTCAAAAACTCCTCCATCAAGTCTCTTTCTATCAGCTTCAAATAGATCATCATCAAGTTGGCTACATTCATCTGAATTCAAGTCGACCTCAACTTATATGGAGACACAACCCTTCAATGAAGTCATGTCGGCTCATTTCACTTGGAAACAACTATAAATACAAGCCTAAGGTCTTCTCTCAAATCACAAGTCTGGACAAGGATTTCAGAGACAAATGTTTCAGTGTCATTACAAGAGATCGGATAGGGTACAAAGATGATCTCAGTGCTACCATAGGAACCACAGTTCGGTGCTATTTTCGATTCAGTGCCATCACAATAACCACAGTTCGTTGTTATCACAACAATATGGATTTCGGTAGCATCACAATGATGAGGGTTTGATGGGACTTCAATGAGACAATCTCGGTGTAATCTAGTGATGAAGTTTAACCACAGTGCCACAGTCTCGGTGTAATCTCAGTGATGAATTCTCACCACAATGCCACAGTCTCGGTGTATCACAGTGATGCAAATTTCAGTAAGAAGCTCGGATGTCACGTGCTTGAGTGAAGTTTGATCACAGGTTGCCACAATGATGGTATATGATAGTATATGAATATGGCTCCTTTGTCACAGTAAAGGCTTCCTCAGACCAAAGAAGGATTGAAGCATCTCAATGTTGCAAGAAATAAAGTTGGAAGAATAAGTTACTGCTCAGCTGAATAAGAAAGTGCAAGGTTGACATGATGGGGGTAGTCTTGAGTCTAGGTTGTGAGGGTCCTGGTTTTCTCATCTCGTTCTGAATCTACTGAAGGAAGAATTTTGATCGGGTTTTCCCCTAGATTGGGGTTTTGTACTGGCAGTGTGCCTACATCTTGTGTCCTCTTCTATTTGTTACTTGGCATTAGTCTTAATGATAAGAAAAGATAATTCGAAAGAACAAGTAATAATAATGCAAACATCACAAGATAATGTCATGATAAGAGAAATCGATTAACTGCCACCTCCTTGGATTTCTCAACATGGTATTGGAGCTAAGGTCATGATCAAAGGCAGTTTGAAGATCACTTATACATCTTTGAAGTATTCTCAGTGAAAGGTTCTGTTTGCATTTGTATTGAAGATCAAGTCAGAAGGATTCAAAGGCAACTTGAAGGACTGATTTCAGAAGGTCCGAGAAGTAAAAATCATAGTAAGACAGTTCGTTCATTTCAAAGAATGTGTGATCAAGCTCGATGCAAAATCAATTATACAAATTTTGTACAACCTCAGATATGCTGCCCATAGATATCTGTAAAGAGGTAAATGGGCTTACTGATATGCAGACCCTAGATATCTGTAAAGAGGTAAAAAAGAATTATTTCCCAAATCTTATGGGGATTATTCAAGCGTGAAGCAATAATGTTTTGAGTGGTAGGGCAGTACCCTATGTTTAGGTACTACTTAGTCTCATCATTATTAATTTTATCTTCAATAGTTTTGAGGGTGAACTCATTAAGAAACAGAAATGGAAAACTCTGTTTTTTATTAAAAACAATTATTTCTCAGGTACGTCACATTCAAAAATTAGTAGGCATTGTTATTGGCTAGAATAGATGAAAGAAATAATGGGTTCTTTGGTGAATTTCTTGTGAAATTGGAGATTTAAGCTTGTTGAACAAGCTACTTATGTAGCATAACATTCTTTCTGGCCCCATACCTTACACATTAAGGATATGTGATGGTCAGAGGAGCAGTGTTGTTCCTAATTCATTGTTATCCATACAGGGTCCTAATTTTCTCTAAACCTCTCCAATAATTATGACAATGGTTAGGTTCAAAACAACCTTTCTTCACTGAATCTCCGTTTGGTTAATATCATAGTTTTAAAAAACGGCTGGATCGGCTCGGAATCGACCGAGTTGACCGAGCCAGACCCCCGGCCGGACCGACTCGATGGAAAAACCGGTCCGTAGGCCGATTTGTGACTCGGCCGGCTCGGTCACAAACCGGCCGGCTCAGCCGGACCGGAAAGATCACTTATACATCTTTGAAGTATTCTCAGTGAAAGGTTCTGTTTGCATTTGTATTGAAGATCAAGTCAGAAGGATTCAAAGGCAGCTTGAAGGACTGATTTCAGAAGGTCCGAGAAGTAAAAATCATAGTAAGACAGTTCGTTCATTTCAAAGAATGTGTGATCAAGCTCGATGCAAAATCAATTATACAAATTTTGTACAACCTCAGATATGCTGCCCATAGATATCTGTAAAGAGGTAAATGGGCCGGAAAGATCACTTATACATCTTTGAAGTATTCTCAGTGAAAGGTTCTGTTTGCATTTGTATTGAAGATCAAGTCAGAAGGATTCAAAGGCAGCTTGAAGGACTGATTTCAGAAGGTCCGAGAAGTAAAAATCATAGTAAGACAGTTCGTTCATTTCAAAGAATGTGTGATCAAGCTCGATGAAAAATCAATTATACAAATTTTGTACAACCTCAGATATGCTGCCCATAGATATCTGTAAAGAGGTAAATGGGCTTACTGATATGCAGACCCTAGATATCTGTAAAGAGGTAAAAAAGAATTATTTCCCAAATCTTATGGGGATTATTCAAGCGTGAAGCAATAATGTTTTGAGTGGTAGGGCACTACCCTATGTTTAGGTACTACTTAGTCTCATCATTATTAATTTTATCTTCAATAGTTTTGAGGGTGAACTCATTAAGAAACAGAAATGGAAAACTCTGTTTTTTATTAAAAACAATTATTTCTCAGGAACGTCACATTCAAAAATTAGTAGGCATTGTTATTGGCTATAATAGATGAAAGAAATAATGGGTTCTTTGGTGAATTTCTTGTGAAATTGGAGATTTAAGCTTGTTGAACAAGCTACTTATGTAGCATAACATTCTTTCTGGCCCCATACCTTACACATTAAGGATATGTGATGGTCAGAGGAGCAGTGTTGTTCCTAATTCATTGTTATCCATACAGGGTCCTAATTCTCTAAACCTCTCCAATAATTATGACAATGGTTAGGTTCAAAACAACCTTTCTTCACTGAATCTCTGTTTGGTTAATATCATAGTTTTAAAAAATGGCTGGATCGGCTCGGAATCGACCGAGTTGACCGAGCCAAACCCCCGGCCGGACCGACTCGATGGAAAAACCGGTCCGGAGGCTGATTTGTGACTCGGCCGGCTCGGTCACAAACCGGCCGGCTCAGCCGAGCCCGAGCTAGCCGATTTGTGACCGAGCCGACCGACCATACACCGACTTGGCCAAGCCCGAGCTAAACCGGCCGAGCCACTCCAAGCCGGCCGCGGGCCCCTTTCAAGCTGAAAAACAGACTTGAAACTTGATTTTTTGTTGCTGTTAGGGTTTTATGCAAGGTTCTAACCCCTGCCCATCCTATTTAAGCTACCCAACCTCTCTCATTTCCTCACATCTATCTCATTGAATTTGAGTGAGCATTTGTGAAGAGTTGTGGAGTTGGTTTTAGAGCAGCTTTGAGGCGTCTTTTGGGCAAGCTTTGGAACAATAGTGAGGAGCTTATTGGGCAAGCTTTGGAGTAGCATTGAGGAGGTTGGTTTTTTGGAGCTGCATTGAGGAGGCTAGAGCCTAGAGGTATTTTTTTTTTCTCTTCTAAAATCTGCCTTTGCTTGTTTTATTTTTTTTGCAAATCTAAAAATGGTAAGCATAGTTTTTGGTGAAAGAAATGAACATAGAATGAATAGTCTTTTTTTGTTTTCATTTTCAGATTTAAATCTTTTCTTTCCAAGTCAAAAGTTCAGTCCAAAATAGCCCTAGAATGAAAGATGCTGCTTGGGCATATGCTGAAATGATTGATGATCAAATACATTACAAATTTTGTAAGAGAAAAATTAAGGGGGGTGGAGGGGGCATTCATAGACTGAAACTACATTTGGTTGGTCTTAGAGGCCAAATTACGCCATGTGAAGCATAAAACATTGGGGAAATTAGGAAGGAGTTGAGAGAGCAATTTCAAAAGTTTGAGGAAGACAAAGCTAGGCAAAAAGAAATAGAGGCTGAAATTGGGAGGAAGAGAAATATACAATACATGATGGCTGCCAACCCAACTTTTGATAATGAGGGTTCTTCATCTATCCCTTGCACTAATGCATCAGACCCCTTTCGCTATGTTCCTCTCTCTATGGAGTCTATTTCTGAAAAGGGTAAGGGTGCAATGAGAAATAGTGGTACTATCAAAAGTTTTTTCATACCCTCTTCTCCCTCTGATAGTGCACATGGTCCTAGTCCTACAAGTAGAGGTCAAGTGCAGCTCACTTTAGATAAGCATTGGAAGAAAGAATTGAGGGAAGTTGCTTGTGATTACATTGCTAGATGGTGGTTTGATGCTGATATTCCCTTCAATGCTACTTGTTCACCATATTATGACCCTATGTTTGATCCCATATATGCTGCTGGGAAGGGCTTCAAAGGCCCTACTATGCATGAATTAAGAGGATCTCTTTTGCAAAAAGAGATTGTGTCCATTGATGATTATTTGAAAGATTTCAAAAACTCATGGGCACATACAGGATGTACCATCATGTTAGATGGATGGATTGATCAGAGGAACTGTACCATTGTTATCCATACAAGTTCCATGGAATTCTAAGGTAACTAACTTATGACAATGATTCTAAGGTAATTCATTGTTATCCATACAAGTTCCTAATTCTCCGGAAAAGATGATGATGATGATGAACCACACCAGCTGGTTCGAAACGCGTCGAAAAATTACACTGAGATGTGATTTTCACAGAAAGATTTTTTTCACAAAAATCAAGACTCTCAAAATGAAGTTTAGACATTCAAAGGATTAAAGGATATAATTGAAAGGAAAAATAACAACAAAAGCAAGGCTCTCAAAATGGATGGTTATAGGAATTGAAAATTTGAGAAGTTATGTTGGTATTTTAAGTCTCATGGAATTCTAAGTTAACTAACTTATTCACATACACCCAACCAGAATGACGTGGCAAAGAAGAAAACTAATGTGGGTAGGGAGTTAAATGCTTAAATCTATCTATCTATACACAACTTAATATAAGGCCTGGAACATGTAGTTAAGATTGATAATTTTGGACTCTAGGTTGTGTCCATTCTTGCTTGTATTCAACAGGGATTTACTCACCAGCAGATGTACTTTACAGGATCTATACGCAACTTAACTTAATTTAAGGCCTAGAAGATGTAGTTAAGATTGATAATCTTGGACTCTAGGTTGTGTCCATTCTTGCTTACATTCAACAGGGATTCACTCACCAGTAGTTGTACTTTACAGGATCAGATCTCACAGATAAAAACACTAGTAGGATTGATGTATTATTGTTAAGGTACATTTCTCAGGAACATCCCAAATCAAACCATTATATCTATTTGTACACAATTCATTGTAAGACCAACAAGATGTAGTTAAGAGTGTCAAGTGCAAAAATAATGAATCCTGGTCTTTCAGGTAGCTATGCCCATTCATAAGACCATTCTTGCTTATATTTGCGAAGCCCTCAGATATAGCTTTTAGATGTTCTCTACTGCATTGTCATGCAAGAAAAAATGTAGTATACTTACATTTTCGAGGTGCAATCTCAAATCAAAGGCTTACATTTATCTACACACAAAATGTAGTTACATTAAAAGGCCTACAAGATGTAATTAAGAGTGGATTTAATTACATTGCAAGAATAAACTTGAAGGAAGCCTTTATAAGACATAATATAAAGGGGAACTCAAATCTATCAGAGATTAAGCTACTTTGCAATGGGGTTCCAACCAAACAGCCAGGGCTTTTGGTCCCTTGTTGGGGCAAATTTAAGGTTAAACATCTCCTTGGAAACATGCTCTGTCTCACAGCTCACCAACTTTGCTACAATTTTTGCACTTTCTTGATTTTGTTATTTGTATCGAGGATTATTCTAGAGCTTTTAAGTTTTGACTAGTTGAAGCTTCCCTCGTTCACTTTTGAGGGTAATCTCTCAGTAATAGAACTAGACCTACAATAGGAGGGAGTGCCCTTAAAAGAGGACACTACATCACCATCCTCTGGTGGTAGTAATGTTAGCTGTTAGCATTCTTTAGCGGATTTTTCTCATTTTCAAAATTGAGGTATCGACGAGATGATGATTGAGGAGAGCGTGGGGATCATGGAAGGAGTTTTTCTTCTATGATTTCGACCTTGGTTTGGTAGGTGATGATAACACCTCATCAGATGGACGTCTCGGGTCAAGTGATGCCAACACCACGTTGTCTATGGGTTCTTTTTCTATCTGCTTTTCCAATGAAGCAATGCTTGTGTCTCCCATTGCTTGTAGTCTACTAATTTCTTCTGTTAAAATAGGGTTCATACTCTTCCTATTGACATTGGCAATAAATTAGTGTTCATACTCTTTCTATCGAGTTTGGCAATAAGCCTCGCATCTTTTGCAGTATTAGTGGAATGCTCTGTATTCACATATTTTATTTCTACTTGAAGCTCAGCAATTGTTTGAGCTACATCGTTTTTCATCCAAGCTTGGCTAAGTGAAGACAGACTTCCTCCTTTTAAAGTGCTTCGAAAGGTCGAGTAGCATCCTGACCAAGCTCATGTTGAGTTCCTTAAACTTGCAAATTTTCTGTACAAACATTCACATCTTTTATTTCTACGTGAAGATTAGCAATTGTTTGAGCTACATCGTTTTTCTTCCAAGCTTATCCACGCTTTGGCTAAGTGAAGACAGACTTCCTCCTTTTTGAAGTGGTTCGAAAGGTCGACTAGCATCTTGAGCTCATGTTGCAGTTCCTTAAATTTGCAAATTTTCTGTACAAACACAAGTGCTGTCATCGGTTGCCTCACCAGTTTCCTTATTGGGGTTATTTCTTGACCTGCCGTTGACAATAATTGCCTTGTTTTCTGGATCCCTTTTACTCCATGATTTGAAGCCAATGGAGTGACCTGTGTAAGTGCATGGTGTGACTTTGCGTTATTTTTTTTAAATGATAAAACAATTGATTATAATGAGGGACAACATATCAGGAAAAGGAAATATAACACTCTTTAATCAACGATATTAATCAAGTTGAGCGCAAGGTATTCGTGGAGTCTTTATTTTTTGTTGATGATCTTGTATACAACGATATTAATCAAGTTGAGCTTCGTGGAGCTTAGTTGTACGCCAAGGTATTCTTGGAGCTTGAGCAGACTCTGGTTGGAGCTTTGATTTGTTTCCATTTGCATGCATGAAAACCAAAGGCATTAAGAACTTAAAACTTATTTACCATGGACCTACTTTTTCCTAACAAAAGACAAAATATTTAATTTTAAGGGAAATTAATGATTGGGTTGTATATGATTATTAGCTAACGTAATTTCAAAGCATAAAGCATATATTGATAGGATAACATTTACCCATTAAATATTTGTTTATGTGCATTGCAGTCACCCTCATTTTCATGCGCCCTATTTCAAGGAAGGGTTTAACATGGTATTCTTTGTCACTCCCTCAGTTCAGCGAATAGTTTCACGTGGCATTCTTCACAATTCACCTAGTTTGAGTAAGCCTTTCATAAGGCGCCCTATCCTTCTCCTGGTTCGGTGAAGGGTTTCATACTAGAATCTTTGTCAATGTGCCAGGGATCCTTGCATAATTTACTTTGTTCCATGGCACCAGGCTCGGTTTGTTCAACGGGGAAGGCTGGATCACATAGTTTTTGGTTTACATGATTGCTACGGTGCCTCTCGGTCTTACGTTTTAGGAACTGCAACTTGATTGCATGCATGCTAGATGTTGGGAGATTTACATGCCCTACAGCAATATTAATTTATAGTTATGGGGAATCAATTGCCAGGGTTCTGAATTATCAACAATATTGGGGAAATATTGGCAATTCCTGAAATTATCGGGAAGCTTAAACCTCAAAACAAAAATAAATGTATTATCATCATGAGATGAATCATGGCAACGAAAACAAAGGATTTTCCCCTTGTTGGCTTGATGGAAAATGGTCACAAAACCCTCAACAATGTTATCAAATTGGTTGAGCAAAGAGAGTATCAGTTCACCGAAAAAACTTAATTAACGTTGAAGATGGGTTGTTGATTTATTGCAATTAGTGGCAAACATTAAAACTTACATCTCTGATTTATTGACGTGAAGTTTACCAATTGCGGACTTCTATCCCAAACATTACTGCAATGAACGTGCACCGAGGCACCTCACAGAGCAATTCGTGCAGCAATCCAAGCAGAACCAGTCAAGACACTGTGAATATGCATTACCCAATCGCTTCCTCCAAGTCCTCCCCAATTCCATCCGCCATTTCTATTTCTATGATTCGAAGAGTGTCCAAGTAATCTCTGAGCCGAGAAAGCATGGACATTATCAATCCCTAAAAACACAACCTCGGCCTGTGAATAGTTTGAATAAGATTCAGTTCCCACAGGATCGAGGTCGTCAAACGCCTAATCAGTTCATCTGAAAGGACTTTCCTTTCAACTTGCAGGAGACGTGGTGCAGAGGTTGCCCTCGCCTTCTGTTTGTGGAACTTGTCGATGGTAGCCTTTTGTTTGTGCCCAGAGGAATAACTGCGTTAGTGCTTCTCTCACGGAAAACAGACAGAATTCGTTACTCACAACGTGTTGTGAACAACGCCGTGAACATCGGTGTTAGTCGACTGGCAGAAGAGATCATGTTCTTCATATACTTTTTCTAATTTTAGGAATTCAAAAATTTATAAATTTTCCTATTTTTAAATATGTCCTTCATCTAATTTTAAGAAATCAAACTTATAAATTCTCCAATTTGCATTGTTGTGATACTCATAACTCACCTTTGCGGAGAAGCTCCTTAGGACCTACACCCCCATAGATTCCTACCACTTACCCCCTGGAATATAGAAACGGCTGGAACTTGAAATCACTTATTCCAACAATCTTGGATTCGGCCCTCTCCTATTATCAATCGTTGCGTGCAACAGTTATCAATCGTTTCTCTTGTAATTATCTATTATAAGCGAAATTCATAGCATTATCTATTCTCTCCAAAATGGGACGTGCGAAGATTGACATAAAACTGATCAAGAATCATAAGAATAGATACACAACTTACAATAAACGCATCTTTGGATTGCTGAAGAAGGTGGAAGAGATTTCTGTGTTGTGCGATGTGCATGCATGTGTGTTTTCGTACGGTCCACCTTCTGTCGAAAAGGGGGGGACTCCTTCCTTTCATGTGCGTTGTGGGAAAAGATCAGCTTCAGTTGAGCAGATAATCGATCGATTTCTAAGCCTTCCCAAAGAAGAGCAAGAGCAGCACAAGAATCTGGACCTGTTGCGCTTCTTAGACGAGAAGATCCCCAAGCTACAAAAGATGTTATCTAATCAGAAAAACACCATTTCAGACTTGACGGCAGCATCAGATTTTCCCCTTCCTTCTAATCTTGATCGGCTCTCTCCCCAGCAATTAGAAGACGTTTCCAGGCACGTACAGGCGAAGTTGTATGAAGTTGAAGAAAGAATGAGTATGAATATGTGGAAGCCTTCGATACAGCCACAACAGCAAGAGGTATGATATATGAATTCAGTTGATAAATAATAATAGCAAGAAGTGCAAGAATTAAGTTACTGGTAATTTATGTGATATATGAATTCAGTTACTAGTAATTCATGGTTCCCTAATTTGCTTTGGTAGGAGCGGCAGCAGTGCCAACTTCTGAAATCTACGAACTCGGCCCTTAATTTTCCACAGCAAGAGCTTGGCGTAGAGGGATGTATGCCGAATTCCAGTGTGGTCTCAGTTCCAGCATACTCTCTTCCACAACAACAAGACCATTTTTTAAATCATGGCACTATACCAGTTCAAGAACAACGACAGGAAGGCGGACACGTAGAACAAGATGATGCCCCTGTAGCTTTTGAGCAACAACTTAAACAATCGGAGGAGGGAGTTCTAGATTGCAACTCTGTTTCAGGTTTTCAAGAAGCATTGGAGTGGCTTTGTGGTCTATCTGACGAGGAGGATCTTGATTTTCCCGATCTTGGTCGTCTTTGGGATTGGGATAGTTAGTTGTCCGGTGAATTTCAAGAGAGAAGCCTTGAAATCTGGTTGAACAAGTTAAAGAAAAAATATAAATTTAATTTTGAACGAGTGCCGATTATTGATTCGTTTGTGATTTAGAGGGAAATCAAAGTCGTTAGAGGTATAGAGCTCCTTTTGTCTTATGGTAAGAAAGAAAAGTACTATAAAGAAAATTAACTTTGTATTTTTTTTTTTTTTTTTTTTGAAGTTGAATAGTGTTTGTTGTTGAATACTTTTTCAAAGTTTACTGTCCATTATTCAAAATGGAAGTGTTTTTTTTTGTTATTATTTTTTATATATTGAAGTTTTATTATTATTATTTTTTATATATGTATTATTGTTTCATTGGTTTATATTATTTTATTTTTATTTTAAAGTAGAGAATGTTGGATGATGTTTTTTATTTCCAAATAAATTTATTTGATAAATTATTATTTTTAATAAATTTATCTGATAAGTTATTATTTTTTATTAATCTTACATAGTCTGAATGACATGACTCAAAAAGTGGTTGGGAGAATGACATTACTCAAAAAGTGAATGACATTACTCAAAAAGTGGTTGGGAGAATGACATTACTCAAAAAATGAATAGCGGCATTTATCATGAATTATGTTTTGTGGGTGGGCTATCTACTTTTGATTAATTTTACATAATCTGAATGACATTACTCAAAAAGTGGAAGTGGTTGGGAGAATGACATTACTCAAAAAGTGAATGACATTACTCAAAAAGTGAATAGCGGCATTTATCATGAAGTATGTTTTGTGTTTTTTTTATCATGAAGTATGCTTTGTGGTTGGACTATCTACTTTAAGTTATAGGGAGATGTGAATTGTGTATTTTTAATCATTAATTATTACATTGTAAAAAAAAAAAAAAAAAAAAAACAACATTATTTTATAGCTTTTGAAACAAATTTAGCATTCACTCTATTTTAAACATGACTTTGATAAAATAGTAGGAGGTGCACTAACTCTTTTTTCTTTTTGAATGAATGCTATTACTCAAAAAGTGAATGACATTACTCAAAAAGTGAATAGCGGCATTTATCATGAAGTATGTTTTGTGGGTGGGCTATCTACTTTTGATTAATTTTACATAATCTGAATGACATTAGTCAAAAAGTAGTTGGGAGAATGACATTACTCAAAAAGTGAATAGCGGCATTTATCATGAAGTATGTTTTATGTTTTTTTTATCATGAAGTATGCTTTGTGGTTGGACTATCTACTTTAAGTTATAGGGAGATGTGAATTGTGTATTTTTAATCATTAATTATTACATTGTAAAAAAAAAAAAAAAAAAAAAACATTATTTTATAGCTTTTGAAACAAATTTAGCATTCACTCTATTTTAAACATGACTTTGATAAAATAGTAGGAGGTGCACTAACTCTTTTTTTCTTTTTGAATGAATGCTAGAATGACTTTGATAAAGTAGTAGGAGGTGCACTTAACTCTTTTTTCTTTTTGAATGCTAGAATGATAGCAGATTCATGGGTCTCTTTTCATAGTGTCCCTCCATAGTCCCTCAATATGGAGAGGGGGTGCATTCACTCTATTTTAAACACGACTAAAAGTAATGTACACTCTATTTTAAACATGTCTTTGATAAAGTATTAGGAGGTAACTCCTTTTTCTTTTTGAATGTGAGAATGATAGCAGATTCATGGGTCTCTTTTCATAGTCCCTCAATATGGAGGGAGGGGTGCATGCTCAAGATTCATGGGTCTCTTTTCATAGTGAGGGGTGCATTAGAACATTATTTTTTTTATTTGATTTTTTTTTTTCATCATCATTGGGTAGTCCCTCAATATGGAGGGAGGGGGTGCATTAGAACATTATTTTTTTATTTGATTTTTTTTCATCATCATTGGGTGGTGTGGAGCATAATCTTTATTTTAAACATTACTTTGATCAACTCTTTTTTTTGAACTTTATTAAGAGTGAATTGTTTTTCATCATCATTGGGTGGTGTGGAGCTTAAACTATATTTTAAATATTACTTCGCCTAACTCCTTTTGTTTTTTTGAACTTTAGAGTGATTTTCATCATCATCTAGTGGTGTGGAGCATAAACTTTATTTAAAACATTACTTTGATCATTAGGTGGTGTGGACCATAAACTCTATTTTAAACATTACTTTGATCAACTCTTTTTTTTTTTGAACTCTATTACAGTGCCAGATTTGTGGGTGTCTTTTTCATTATAAATCAAAATGGCGGATTCATGGGTCTCTTTTCATTATAAATGAAAGGGTGAGATTCATGCATCTCTTTTCATTATAAATGAAAGGTTTTTGAACTCTATTAGAGTGGCAAATTTGTGGGTGTCTTTTTCATTATAAATAAAATGGCAAATTCATGGGTCTCTTTTCATTATAAATGAAAAGGTTAGATTCATGGGTCTCTTTTCATTATAAATGAAAGGGTTAGGGCAAGTTTAAGGCTCAATATTGGAGTGAAGGGTGCATTGTGGCAAGATGCCTAGTTCTAAAGTTTTGTTTTTTTTTAATTAATTTTTATCATAATGAGGTAGCATGGTGTTGTATAATGTTTGGTTTTTTTTATTTTGTTTTGTTGTATTTTTAATACATAAAATTATTGTTAATAATATTATTAATTTTTAATTATAATGTTAAATATGTGAATTTTAGCAGTTTAATGATGTTAATGATTATAATGTTAAATATGTGAGTTTTAGTGATTTATTGATGTAGATGATAAAGAGTTTGTGCCAATTATTAATAATCGTATTAATTATATTTTGGATTTAATCATATCAATGATAAAGGGTTTAAATTTAATTTAATTTAATTGTGAATATTTTTTAAAAATCTTACATTTAATTAATTGAGTTATTATAAAATTATATAGTTAAGTTAGTTTAATTAGTATGGAGAAATAATTGTCATTATTTTCATCTAGATTTAATTTTTGCAAGTAATGTGTAACTCTTTAGATTACTCGGGCTAGTAGATAACTCAGACTTGTAATTGAGCAATTGGAAAGTCACTTGGACCTATAATTAAGACGTGTAAATGAGCAAAGAGAAAATAGGAAAATAGTCATGATCAATGAATATTATATCTAGAATGTCTACTTTTGAATTTATTCATACTAGAAAAAAAATGCATTAAAGTTTTATATTGATTCAAATTCCGATTTCCATCACTAAAAAAAAAGTTCGTGATAAAATCATATAATTTATTAGATTGATTGCAAACCCAACCTTGTATATATACATAAACCATCCCCATAAAAAGTTAGTAATTATTAGTGCTTAATTATGAGGTTATATATATATATATAACCTCATAATTTAAAAAATGAAAATAATTTTTTTTTGAAAGTATTTTTTTTGAATAACATTCATTTTGTCATAAGGCATTCTATTAAGTGTAGGGTATGTTGTAATGACATTTTGTGTTGTCATGGTGTAAATGACCATCAAACCTTATTATGTCGTCAATTTCTTGAATTCATGCCTTTGTTGATTTCTTAAATTCATACTTTGGGCATGAGATTTGTCAAACATTGGATTCAACATTAGAGGATGACTTGAGTTATCAAGGTGGGGAAGATCATCCATCATATCTCCTCTTCATTTAATACTATTAGTTTTTGACAGAAAACAATTCATTTTCCTTTTTGAATTTATTTTACTTATACACTCTTACTCTGCATGTTTTGTAAGTATATGAATGGGATGAATAGATAATTAATCATCATCACATGATTGTGACTTACCCAACCTTAAACAACTCGTTATACAAATTGTGCAATGGATTCCATCATGAAGACGATGAATTTGATCATTATAAAGAGTCTATCCAACCACAAGACACAATGACAAAGATAATGATAAAATGAAAGTTTCCAATAGTTACACTTGCCACAAAATTCACATTATTTTATTCATCACTTTTACTTTGCTTAATCAAAAACAATTTAATATATCATCACTTTAATTATATATAAAAGGTTGTATTATATTGTTAAGTCCCTATATTAATAGTGTAGCCCCTTAGTATGTTAGTGTATCCCCCCTTATTGTTATTATTGTACCCTTGTAACCCCCATTTTGTTATTATTGTGCCCTTAAATTATTATTGTTAGGTCGGCTAGGATTACATTGTAGCCCACTAGGATTACATTATGGCCCCATGGACTCCTATATATAGAAAGGAGGTTTTGTAAATTGTATCATCCAAGAATTGTTCATTTATGTAATGTATTGGAGGTTTCCCCCTCGAAGTGGCTCATTTCTAAGACGTTGATATCTCTTTTCTTCTATTTTTGGAGCTGGTTACACAACATTTGGTATCAGAGGCTTGGGATTCTAGGGTTTCGCTGCTCCAAACAGGTCATCGTGGCATTTTCGCTATAACTTTTTTTTCTACGAAGTTTCAGAAGCTGAAATTTTTAGGGTGCGAAGCTGAAATCCTGAGGAAGATTTTCTAAAAATTTTAGAGCTTGGTTCGCAATATTTTCGGAGATATGATCTATGGAAGTTAGGTATTTGTTCAGGCTCCTAAACAGGTCATCGTGGAATTTGCGCTATAAATTATTTTCTACGAAGGTTCAGAGTCTGAAATTCATATGGTGCGAAGCTGAAATCCTGAGGAAATTCATAAAAAAATTTCAGAGCTTGGTTCGCAATATTTTTGGAGATATGATCTGTGGAAGGTAGTGCTTTTTCAGGCTCCTGAATTTCATCTCAAAGAGGTGATCGTGGGAAAAGTTCAATAACTCTCTCTCTGGGCATTGGATTTGAGTGCCGTAAAAATTGGTTGCAAGTACACGGACTTTAGTTTCTTGGCTATCAATTTCAGAGACAAAGGATGAAACAGTGACACGTGGCAAGTCCTACAAGTTCGCTCTACTGAACCAGTCCAAAATTAGGTCATTGTGGGAGATTGGACACAACTTTGTCTTGAAGAATCAAAATTAGATTAGACCTATGGCATTTGAAAGAAGCTTCAGAGGGCTACTACAGGGCTGAATTTCATATATTGAAGATTTTCAATTACAAAGATAATTCAATTTCAATATCGAGCTCCTCAAAGCAAGTAAAAGGTGTGTATTTTTTCTGAATTGCATAAGTCTTGTTTGAAGAATCAAGTTGAATTGATTCCAAGGGCATATTGGAGAATTTTTGTTAGTAATGGGTTCTATTATGCCTCCAAAAAATAATTCCATACCCATTAAGCCTTCAAAAAGCTATACTATGACGCATGAGGAGGAAGAATTGCAATATGAGATATCAAAATTACGGTACCAAGTGCAACAAATTTCGATCTTACGAAGAGCAACCGAAGATGAAATAGATGGTTTAAAAGCAGAAATGGAGGCTAAGTTGGATGGGTTGAAGGATCAAATAATAGCTAATATGGATGATAAATTAGTGGAAGATCACAGCGAGCATCAATCAAAATTACGGTACCAAGTGCAACAAATTTCGATCTTACGAAGAGCAACCGAAGATGAAATAGATGGTTTAAAAGCAGAAATGGAGGCTAAGTTGGATGGGTTGAAGGATCAAATAATAGCTAATATGGATGATAAATTAGTGGAAGATCACAGCGAGCATCAACAACAAGTTCTCGAACTCTCAAAGGATAACCCAACTTTGGTGCATAATCTAATGAAACAACAAGAAGATCAACATCATATCGAAAGAAGTTATGAAGAATTCATAGAAACAAGAACTCAACAAGTGCGATCAATTTCAGAGTATCTCAGTAAGTGGAAGAACTTTCCTGTAGAATATTTTACATGGGAGGATGAGAATTTTATACAGAAGCATCAAGAAATAATCAAGCGTTGAGGACAACACTTGTTGAAGGAGAGGGGCATGTTAAGTCCCTATATTAATAGTGTAGCCCCTTAGTATGTTAGTGTAGCCCCCATTATTGTTATTATTGTACCCTTGTAACCCCCATTTTGTTATTATTGTGCCCTTAAATTATTATTGTTAGGTCGGCTAGGATTACATTGTGGCCCACTAGGATTACATTATGGCCCCATGGACTCCTATATATAGAAAGTAGGTTTTGTAAATTGTATCATCCAAGAATTGTTCATTTATGTAATGTATTGGAGGTTTCCCCCTCGAAGTGGCTCATTTCTAAGGCGTTGATATCTCTTTTCTTCTCTTTTTGGAGCTGGTTACACAACATATATTGTGTTGGCGAGAGAACAGGTCTCGCAGAGAAGACCCAGGTTCAGGTTTAAAGGGCGAACAAGGGTTTCCGCCGTAGTCTAGTTTCACGCCGACATTTGCACTTTGCTTCGAAGGGCAGAGAGTCTCACCCGAGGCGTGCCACGACCTTACTGTGATAGGGAGTTGATTGGTATCATCCCAACAACATCAATACAGTTGAATCAAAGCTAAGCTAAAAGTATAAGCAGCCATAACACAACGTTCCATAACATATGCCTCTCGGGAAAGAGTTCAGACTTATAGTAAATAAAATTTTAAAAGGTGCTTGTAAAATCATTCATTCACAACTATAACAAATACTCGAAAAAACACTCCTGAATATATTAATCAACGACCATCAGTGACGAACTATTACAAAGCTCAGCTGCGTGAACATAAATAGAGCAGAATACAATACGTCCTATTGGACAGAGAGAAAATGCGGAAACACAGAGGAATGTAGAACAATGCAACCCAGATAGAGCTCTCATGCGGCTCCCTATTGCTTATTCCCGTTTGCGCCAACCTTCCTATCCACTGGCTGGCTGCCTATTTGTTCTGCTGCCAGCGCGACTGACAGTTCCTCCTTTCTTCTCGCTCGGCTGTCTTCTGTTTCTTTCTATTCATCAAGAGTTCACTGCTCGTTTCCTTTCGCGCTCTTCCGACATCTATGCTTGCTCCCGCAACAGCGGCGACACTTGTCCTTTGCTCCTCCGCAACCTTGACACCTTTCTGCCTACGGAGGTTGCGTTCTGCCACGTACTCGCTGCAACTCAAAATCTGTTGAATTTCAAAACAAGGGCCCCAACAGGCCCCGACCACATCCAATTGACTCGCCCTGAGTCAATTGTCCTGCACTGTCCCTACTTCCATGGGTCCGCTCGGCCCTACGCCCTGTTCTAGCTGCGTGCCTCCTCTTGGTTGTCCAAACAAGAGCCCCAACTCTGGGACCTTGGTTAGAGCTGAAGCTTTGAGCTCTTGGAAGGTTTCCATGGCCTGCTGCCACCCTTGCATTAACTCTTCAATCTTATTTGCGATTTTTGTGACAACTTCCTCCCCTGCATTCGGCGGCAAGGCACCGCACACTGTGTTGATTTGAGTGTTGGCCTTGCTGCATTGTTTGTGAGCTGAGTTTTACAGGGTGCTGAAGCTCCCGAATGGCCTGTTTGGCCGCCGTTGAATTCTCCTCTATTTGTTGTATTTGGACCTCTAACACATCTGCCTGGGCGTAGAGTTGGTCCAGTCCATTTGGGTCCGTTGCTTCCTGGATTTCCTTGGAGATCTGTTGTAGTTGTAACGAGATCGGTTGTGCCTTCATGGTAAGGGTTGTTGAGCATTCTTGCAGACCCTTCAGTAGGTCGTATGCTTCTCTTGCTGCAGTACTCAGAACTTCCTGCATTTTCGTTACTTGGCCCTGTCTCTATGATATTTGTGCCGAGTACACAGCCGCTGGGTTGGGCAATGCGGGTCGGGCTGCCCATGCTGCTTTGAGTTCCACATTTTCCTGGTAAAGATTTGAATATGCCACCTTGAGGTGGAGCGCCCGCCTGACCACATCAGTGTCCTACATTTCTTCTAGTATTTGACTTCCGTTGGCCGTTACTGTAAGCCACACTTCCCTGAAAACCCTGGTCACTGTTTCAAGTTGTCCCTGTAGTTGCTCCTTTTCCATCGTCAGCTGTTCGCACTGTTCAGTAAGCGCGCTTATCTGTTGCTGCTGCCGCTGGAGGTCCGAGTGGAGCCTCGCGGCTTTTTTTGCTGCCCTCTGAATGAAATGGTACAGCTGAGCTGTCCCCCATGTCTCCATGCTTTCGGCACCTGAGGTACCCTGATCTGGCATTCACACCTGGAGTGGTTGTCCGCTGGCAACCGATTTCGCTGACTGGTCCTGGGGTGACTATGGCGGTGTTTGCTGTGGTACCCGGTCACTGGAGTCCGCCATATTCAAGTTTGGTTGCCCTTCTTGCCCTGCTGGATTGGGTGGTTGGAGCAGAGTATGCTCGGGCAGTGGCCCAGTTGTGTCTTAAATTGACTGCTCTAACTGATTGATGAGGTCGGTAAAAGTAGTTTGCGGGACCATGGTTGGGTTAACTGGGGGTACCACTTCTATACCCGAGTTAACCTCCATCCCATGGTCCCCATTGGTTATTCTTCTAATGATTGGATCAGACACGGTGGCAGATGAAGTGGATGGTGCAGAGCTGTGGGGTTCTCGGGAGATGGATGAGGTGGTGGGAGGTAGTTGATCTGGGTGACGTGGTGACATGCAGATGTTTACAAAATCAAGGGGGTTTATGGGGTTGTGGGGTGGCAACCCTCTTGCCTCTTCGAGCTTAACTACTTGCTCTTCTCGGATAGGTACCCCTACACTTAAATGTCGAGGTGGATCCTCTCTTGTGAGGTCGACCACCGGGCTTGATTCTGCAATCTTGGCTCTTTTGGCCTTCGGTGCCACTGCTGGTTTCACGGCTTTACTCTTTCCCACCAGCGTTGTAGTTGTTGGGGGTGGTGAATTGAACAAGACATTGGGGATGGGTGAAAAGATGGAGGTTGGGCGGGGAGATGGATTAGACTGGGATACCTGGAATTCTGAAAAAGTTGGGAATGGAGTAGCATCACTTGCCAGTACTTGAACTACTTCATTAAAGCTTTTTACCTTAGTGTTCATCTGCTGAATGATCGGGAAGAGCTGCAAGTTTGACATCCTGTTCGCTGCTTCCTCCGACGTTTCTCCTGGTAACCGGTGCGGTAGCATTCCGTCAAAGAAGTACGTGTACACTCCATCCCTGATCTCCATCGCCACTCCTGGCCATGAACAGACCTCTGTGTGGAAGGCCGCTTCATCAAGTTGGAACTTCAGAGGCCTCATCTGGAACGTTGTTTCTGGTACACATGTAGGCCTGAGAAAAGTATGTCTATGTGTGACTCCAAACCAGACCTGCTCACTATATCCATCTAGTAAATTTCTTGGAATCCTTTGTTGACTCTACGACGTCAACCATTTGACCATACCAAATTCTGAAGGCTTCTACATTCACTTCCTTTGTGCTCAGGTCTCCAGACACTTTCCACGGCACAAATTTCATCGCCAAAGGTTGGTCTTCTGCTATCTCCACTGGTATCCTGATGCTGGGGAAGGTCCACTTCCACATGGCCAGTGCCATGATTAAATATCCATAGATAAACCCAGTTTCTCTCTTGTAATTGTCCTCGCAAGCTTCGAACAATTCTTTCAGCAGGAAGGAGCACCAATTCAACCTTGTCCCTTGGACACAGTGCTCCGCAACCGAAATTGTGTCTAATGTGCACTCCCCTTTTGTATAATGCCTCATCGTCTTGCTAGCAATGAGATAGCGAGCGAACTTGATCTCCGACTTGTTAATTAACTCAATCTTTGCTCCCTTTTCTCCTCTTTGAGTGCCATACTTGGCATAGTAGTCTGTGTCTCCCGACTTCTTCGCTCTCTTAGATATAGTTTGGAACGCTGAAGATACGTCCCTTCCCTCCTGCAACAATCCTGTCAACCTATGAATGTATTCGGCATGAATTGGGATTTCCTTTCCCAGCCATAGAGAGCCATTCTGAATTCTGCTTAACAGAAATTTTGTGCACTGCATCACAGCGCCTGTAATCCCAAACACCGGTAGGTTCCTTAAATTCATTATCGTGGACTGCTGGATACCCCTGAATTCAGGCATGAATCTTGTTGCTGCTTGTCCTGCTTCTGTTGCATAATTATTGATGTACACCTGCCTTTTTATTGCAGGAAACTCAAAGGAATCTGTGAGGTCTGCGTTGATCAGGGTCGCACTGTCATATTTTCCCACAAGGGACTCCATTTTCTGAATTCTGTTGTCCAACTCTTATTCCACGACCGCTGGGCTCACTCTTGTCATTCTTGCTCGTTGTCGGTATACATGAAGAACAATTTTTCCTCTTTTCTCTTGAATTTCTTCTTCCGGACGCCTTCTCTGTTCTGGTTCTGGTTCAGCTTCCCTTGCTCTTTTGGAAGTTTCTAACTCAAACTCGGATTTTTTTGGCATTCTCGCTCTTCTTTGCATGCGGGTTATGTAAGTAACCGACACGAGTGGGGTTGATGAGACCCCATAACTAATTAATGTTTCCTTGGCTTCTCCCACGACGATAATCGTGCGATTAGTTAGCTGTTGAGGTGGGTTCTGACATCGTTGACTGTGGTTTTGGGATTTGGGTAGGCACAACGACTGGTGGTTATGTCTATTTATGGAAAATTTATTACAGTATGGGTGATGCTAATTATGGCAATTATTTTTGAATCTTGGTAATCCTACAGACTGACACTGGTACTATGCTTAATGATGCTGGGCTGATGTTCGGCACGCTTTTCTATCTGACGTGGATGACACGCTGGACACTACCCCTCCCCGACCACTAGTGGTTGCGTTGTGGTCTCCGCAACTCAACTGCAATTTATTTTATTATGATGAATCCTATTTATGCTCAGCTCGGGTGCGAGAGAGTTATTGACTCTAACCTACCCTACTGACTCCTCTCGGTTGCGAGAGTTATTGGAATTGAAATGGTAAACTTACTCATGGTAGGGCTTCAGGCATGTGCCGTTGACCCATCCTTGTAGAACTTGGCCGTTCAACTGTGTCAACCGAACTGCTCCTGTCTCTTTAATGTCTATGACATGAAATGGTCCTAGCCAATGCATCTGCAGCTTCCCTGGGAACTTCTGGTATTCACTGTCATAGAGTAGAACTTTTTACCTGACCTGAAAAGTCTTGTGCTTAATATGCCGGTCGTGCCAAGCTTTCTGTCTCTCCTTCTGTATTGTCTGATGAAATTCTGCAAGAAATCGATCTTCTTCAAGTTCTTGTAGCTCTTGCAATCGCTTTTCCAGGGATTCTTCTTCAGATAGCTGCAGGGTTGTTGTGATTAGAAGGCTTGGTACGATGAATTCCGCTGGGACTACCGCTTCTCTCCCGTAAACTAGCTGGAATGGCCTCTGGTTGTTTAATCGTTTTACCGTGGTTTGGTATGCCCACAGTGTTTCTGGTATCCGTTCGTCCCAGTGATCGCGCTGCGCGTTGCACATCTTCGTCAGGCCCTTCTCTAGTATCTTGTTGAATGCTTCCACTGTGTCGTTTGCTTGTGGATGATATGCACTGCTTTTATGGTGTTGTATCATGAAGCTCTCCAGGAGGGTTTTAATGGTATCATTTATGAAGTGGGTACCCTGGTCGCTTGTCAAGCTTTTTGGGCATCTGAATCAGCTGATTATATTTTCAAATATGAACCTAGCAGCAGTCTCTGCCATGCAATTTCTCACTGGCGCTGCTTCTGCCTAACGCGTTAGGTAGTCGGTCGCCGTTATTATGTACCTTGCCTTTGAGTACCTTGCAGCATGTGTAATTGGTCCTACAAAATCGGCTACCCACTTTTCAAATAGCTGCAGTACTTTTATCAGATGAAGCAGAAGCTCATCCTTGTGAGATGGTCGTCCTGTCCACTGACAAACGTCACATTTCTGCACAAATGCTTCGCTGTCCTTGTGTACTGTTGGCCACCATAAGCCTGCTTGTAGTACCTTGCATTCTGTTGGTTTAGCTCCCACATGCCCTCCTGCAACACCACTGTGGCTTTTGCATAGTATAGCTTCCCTTTCGTGGTCCAGGACACATCTTCGAAGAACGTTGTCTAGCCCCATCTTGTATAGGTGTTCCGCTATTTGCTGATACTCTGCGGCTCGAACTACCAGGTGCCTCTTCTGTGTCGTAGTGTACTCTTGCGGACACTGCCCTGTGGTGAGATAGGCTTCTATCTCATTCAGGTAGTCTGGGATGGCTTCTACTCTAAAAAGATCATCATCTAGCAACTGATCATCTAGAGATCCTTCGTTTTCTCCATTCTCTAGTCGGGATAGGTGATCAAGCCCTACGTTGAGTCTTCCGGGCTTTAAAATTACTTCAAAGGTGAACTCCTGGAAAAGTAGGAGCCATTTGTAGATTCTGCCTTCTAAGACTGGCTTGTTGACTAAGTATTTCAAGGCTGAGTGATCTGCGAAAAATTTGAACTCACCTCCCAATAGGTAGTGGTGGAATTTCTGAAGAGAGTACACCATTGCCAATGCCTCTCACTCTGTTTTCGTATAGTTCCGTTCCGCTGTTGACAACTTGCGACTGGCAAAATATACCGGATGATCGACAGAAGTGTCTCTAGGTTGAGTAAAGACCGCTCCGAGCGTAATGCCGGACACATCAATGTGTACATGGAACTGTTTGTCTCAGTCCGGGTGGACTAGTATTGGCGCATTCACTAGCTTCTCCTTTAGGGTGTCTAGGGCCGTTTTGCAGCTGTCCGTCCACAGGAACTGTTCTGATTTCTTCAATATTTTTTCTAAGGGCGCTGTTATCTTGGCGTAGTTGCGAATGAAACGCCGATAGTAACCTGTGTGGCCCCAGTGACCTTAGCTGTTTTACTGTTTCCGACGCCTCCATATTGACAATTACTGCTACTTTGGCCGGGTCTACGCAGACACCCTGGCTACATACCACGTGCCCTATAAGTGTTCCAAACAGAACGACAAATATACACTTCTTCAGGTTCAATGAGATCTGCAGTTGTTGACACCTATCAAACATTACTCTCAACAGGCTCGCATGATCCTTTAATATGCTATACACAGTCCAGTCGTCCATATAGACTTATAAGAACTTGTGGATGTATTCTCGGAATGCAGCTATCACAATGCGAGAGAAGACTGCAGGTGCATTCTTCAGTCCGAATGGCATCACATTGTATGCGAAAGAACCCCATTCGGGGGTGAATGTTGTCTTTCTCTTGTCTTCCTATGCTATTCTTACTTGATGGTACCCTGAGAAGCCATCGGTGAATGAGCATGCCTCGTTCCCCGCAACATTGTCGAGGACTTCGTCATTGAATGGAGTAGGGAATGGATCATGGATACAAGCATTGTTTAAACTTCTGTAATCTACACAGACTCGTATCTCTGATTTCTCCTTTTTGCTTTGTATAACTATGGGACTTACCCATTCTGCTTCCTCTACTGGGAATATTAATTCGGCTTTCAGCATTTTGTTGATCTCTGCTTTCACCTTTTCCTTTACCCTTGGGTTGAGACGATATGGTCTACAGGCCTTGCATCGGGCTTTAGTATTATCCGCATTTCCCCCATCTCTCCTTTTATGCCCTTTAGATCCGCTACTGATGAAGGAAACAAGTCCTCATATTCCTTGAGTAGACTGAATATTTCCTTAGTTGTTTGTTCATCCCAGTAGTCTCCAATTGTCGCCAGTTTAGGTTTGTCTTCTGTTCCAATATTTACTTTCTTGGTTCTAAGAGGTAACAGATGGATACCTTCTGTCGTTGGTTCTTCTTTGATGTCTCTCTCCCCCTCTGTTTCTTCAAAATACAGGTGTCTGAGATCCTCCAGATTGTCATCATCCATCTCACTATTAATTTATTGACATGCCACCTTTTGTTGGATACCCTGGTATTGAAACGACTTCTCGTCCCTCTGTTGGCTATCTGGGAAGAACAATACCTTCTTGATTGCCCGCAATACCTGTGTAACCGACTCTGTCTTTCCTTCAAACGAGAAACACTGTGTGAATTTCTCTGCAACTTCCTGCCATTTGTGGGTCCCTCTTCTTCTCTCTTCCGTCAAGTACCAGGCCTTTGGAATTACGTCCAAGGAGTGGATAAACCGGTGGACCCACAGTTCTTGGGGATATTCATCAGTTCTCCATTGGGCTTCACATTCCTTCAGATGGTTTCTGGGGTTTGAGTCCCCTTGGTACCGGTCCTTAATTCTGGGTTCCTCCTCCTCTCTAAATCTGGCTTTCAGTGCTGTTGCCACTTCGTCCCATTGCGTCAATGAGTTGTGATGGTTAATCCACCATCTTGCGGAAGTGGATTGTAATGCCATGTCCATCAATGGTACTCTGTGACTTTTCGGTACTGTAGTTTCTATTTTGGCTATTAAAAGACTCACCACATTCATATCTGATAAGATTGGGTATTCCTGAATCTCGGTCCCGATCCAATTAACTCTTGCAATATTGGCACATCTCCTTGTATTTGTTTCATAGCCTCCTTGCTGCCAATCGTCCCAAGCTATTTCTAATCCTAACTCTGAGCTTTGGATGCTTCTCCAGCGTACAGAGCCTTCTGTCGTCGGGTTGATGTAATCTTCTCTTCTTCCTGCGGTCATTTGGTAGAGATGGTCCAGGCGTTGAGCATCTTCCCTGTTATCCACAGTCTATGTATATCTCGGTCCTTGCTAGGGGTCGAGTGGCTGAGTTACTCTGATTTCCCCGTCCTCGAAGGTCATCAGTTCTTTCTTCAGATCGATTACTACATAATTTTCAAAGGCCCAATCAATTCCCAACAATGCAGGGTACGGATCCTTATCCCCCATGATGTCGATGACTTCAAAGTCCGTAAATGTCTTTACTCCTGCAATATCAACTTCAACTTCCTCTAGTCGGTTGATGGGAACAATGCAATATTGGTTCGCCATCCGAAGTTGAATCGGAGAGTATGTCAATCTTGGCTTCCCAAATGCCTCCCAAGTTTTCCTTGGTAGGATGTTGACATTCGACCCCAAATGAAGCATGGTATCTTTAATCTGGAACCCCGCAACTTGCGTGTTCACTCGGAATTCCTTTCTCGTCCTTCGTTTGTTTCTCTTTATTCTCTGTACATACTTCTGGTCCGCTTCTGCTGATTCTTTTGCTCCGGTGTTCTTCTTCAGCACCCCTTCCAGGTTCTGCTTTAGCTGTTCTAGCATTGGTGTATTGTTAACAATCTTCAGGAACAGATGGAACCACTCTTGGATCAAAGCTTCCGAAGTATTCTGCGTTTCATTGTTTTCCTGAGTTTTCTGTAACTCGATTCCTTTGTTTCCCCCCAATTGGGAAAACGTTTCTGCTGCTTCCTGGAAATTTTTTTTTTGTCGTTTTGGTTTGATTAAGAGCTTTGGGGATGTTGGCCTGATCAATTTTATTGGGTCCATAGCACTCGCATTCTCCCCCGTTCTTTTGCCACCTCTTGTCACTATGGCCACATTTTGCATTGTCTGAGTTCCCCTTAGCCTGGGTTCTGCATTTACTAAATTTGTCCCCCTTTGTCTAGCTCTTTCCTCCCACCTTTTGATAAGCTCCGGACAATCTTCTGTTGCGTGTGTGTTAACTCGGCACTGAGAACACCAGGGTCTTCTAGGGAGTGGAAATTCTCTAGCTACATGTCCTTCCTGGTCGCAGTTATAGCATTTCACTGGACCTCTACCTCCTGCTTGTCCTCCTCTTATGCCTCCTCCTCTTCCTCGGGGAGCTTCGTTTACTCTATATGAAGGCCAGTCCAGCTGCTCCGCCAGTGCGTCCAGTGCTCGACACTGCTTTGTGCTGTGGGTGGTTGAGGCACATAATTCACAATATATATTATTTGGAACATTGGAATATTTCTGTAAGATCGAACACAGGCGAGGTTGATGGCCCATACTTTTGCATATTTCACAATACTCATTGGTGGCTGGACTTTGTTGTGTAGGGAACCCTGTGTATTACTGTTGCGGTGGATATATCCCTTGGGTGTTTATTTGCACGACCCCTCTTAGTGGTGGAGCCCCTTGTGACCCTGCGGCCGATGTCCCCACATTTTGGCCTCGCAACCGGGGACATTCAGTTGCCACATGTCCCTCCATGAGACAATGCGTGCACCGTACATTCGGTCTCGCCGGTCGCATTGGTTGCATTTCCTTGAGTTTTTTGTTGAAAATGCAGCAAGATGATGGAGCTTAGTGAAATGAAGTCGCCTTCACTAAGTGGGCCCGCAGGCAAATTTTGGCGCAAAGTCTATTTTTAGACTATGTCTATTTTTAGACATATGGAGCATGGTCCGGGGATTGCAAGTATGTTATTCTTGGAGTATTGGTCATGTTGGTAAAAATAGATGGACCTCTATTTTTTGGACCTATAGGTCGAAGTCTATTTTTAGACTGCCTATCCTAAAAATAGGGAAGTCAAATATTATTTACCCTTAATAATATTTGGACTCTAAACTTCAGTTTACTCTCTTGGAGCACTTCAGTTCGAGCCTTGGAAATGGCTCATGCATCTGACAAAGGAATTACGCTATTCCTAGGGGTTTGGTGAGCTCATGCATGGTTGACTTTAGATAGGACTTCAGTGGCAGAAGTTTGGTGGAGTTGATGAGATAGTTGGTGGAGTTGTGTTCGGTTTAACTTAGTTGAACTAGTTGAGATTAGTTTAACTAGCTAATCAACTAGTAATGAGTGGAGTGAATTAAATATTATTTAATTCATTAATTATTAACTCATTATTCAACTCAAGAACACATCAGTTCACTACAGTGCATGATCAGTTCAGTGGAGACCAGTGAAAGAGGTAGATGAAAGGGTGGAGTTAGCTATCAGTGGCGACATCAGTTGTGCATGAGATTTGCACCACACTTGGAGAAATTTCCCATGATGATTGCGCTGTCAAGCCAAGGAGATTCGAACCTTGGATCTCTATTTAGACAGGCCATGATTGCGCAATAGAGGCAAGGCAATTAGTGGTGAGTTTTGAACCAGTAACCTGTTCAAAACCAAGCTGGTTTGTGTGTAACTTCATGAGAAAGTACTGAGTACTTGTGAGGAGTATTGTACTGATTTTGTTACATGATTTCTCCATTATAATATACACAATAGCTGCGGGGTTTTCAGCTATAAGCTTTCCCCATACATACTGTGTTAATGTGTATGATGATTTGATGTGCTATCACTTGTTTTATTTCCGCATGTGTGATGATCTGAGTGGAAGAGATTATGTGTTGCATATGAATTTGAATTGATATGTGATCAGGATAATCTCGGTGGATAATTAATCATTATTCAGCAAATTTCTACATGGTATCGGAGCTATTGAAGCAGAGATTGATCATCACAGTGATTACAAACTTATTTCGGTAGACATAGTCTGCATGCGGGCCAGGTAGCCTCTGGATCCATCCTTTCCTTTGAAAGGTGATATATCCAGTAAATTCCCCTGCAGTCGATCTCTGTGCTAGAAATAATTTGTTCTCACAGATCAAGGGCGGTTGAGCTTTGAGTTGGAATTCGAATTTTGCAGCAGTTTTGTTTTCTTGGTGCCGGAGTTGAAAATGTCTTTCAACGGTTTGCGACTCGAATATGCTCTTGAAGGCAGTTCGAATTATGTTGCATGGAAGGATCGCATGGAGGCGGTATTAGAAGATAATGGTCTGAAGGAGTTCGTAGATACGGATGTCCAAAAGCCCACTGATCCTGCTGAAGTCGAAGCATGGCAAAAGAAGATGGCGAAGTGTCGAAGGATCCTGTTGGAGGGCGTCGAGGATCATATTGTATCCAGCCTGCATGGAAAGGCTACTCCATATTTAATGTGGAAAGCTTTGACGGATCTATTCCAGAGTAAGAGCGACCAAAGGAAACTGGCGCTCAAAGATAAGCTCAGGAACATCAAGATGGAGAAAGGCGACAGTATCGCCAAATACCTCACGAAGTTCACTCAGTGCAGAGATGAGCTGGGAAGTGTGGGGGTGACTGTCGAAGACAAGGACATGGTCGACCTGGCTCTCCTTGGTCTTTCGAAGGCTTGGCACTCATATCAAGATAGTGTCAATGGTCGGGAGAAGTTGTCGGGATGGGAGCGCCTTTGGGCGGATCTCATGCAGGAGGAGATAAGGAGGACTACTCGAGATGGATCTTCATCAAAGGGAGCTGATGAAGAAAACTGCGCTTTGGTTGCCAAAGCAAAGAAGGGGAAGGGTAAGAAAACCTCTCATTCTGGTGCAAAGGGCAAGAAGCGGGATATGGTGAAAGTGAAGTGTTTTCACTGCCATGATCACAGACATTATGCTACCAATTGTCCAAAGAAGAAGAAGAACAAGCAAGCGGGAAGATCTGCAGATGGAGAAGCTTTGGCTTCACAGTTCGAGCTTGACTTTTCACTGATCGCATGCTTGGTTTCAAGTATGATGGGATCGGTGTGGTTCTTGGACAGCGGTGCGTCATTTCATATGACGGGAGATCGGGATTTGTTCTCAGATCTGGAGGACAAAGATTTGGGTGTGCACATTGAGATGGGCGATGATGGTAGATACAGTGCGACTGGTATCGGTACCATATCCTTTCAGAGGGAGTCTGGTAAACCCTTCGTGTTGAAGGATGTCATGCATGTACTTGGATTGAAGAAGAACTTGATCTCTGTGGCGATGTTGGAAGATAAGGGGTATGATGTGGTCTTTAGCGAAGGAAAAGCCTTCCTGCGCAGTAAGACCACTGGAGAGACCCGGAAGATAGGAGTTCGAACCAAGAACCTCTATCAGTTGCAAGTGGATGGCTGCGCAACAATGGCATGCAAGGCGGGAGAAGTGGTGAGCCGGGATGATGAGGGCGAACTGTGGCATAGGAGATTGGGCCACCTTCACCATGGAGCTTTGAAGATCCTACAACAGATTTCTACTGGGCTTCCTAAGGGCACTCTTGCGCAGTTAGATCAGTGCAAGGGGTGTACCTTGTGGAAGTATGTGAAAGCCACCTTTCACGAGAAGGATAGTCGCGCCACGACGATCCTTGAGAGAGTTCACACAGACGTGTGTGGTCCTTTCTCAGTTGCTTCGACAGCAAAGAACAAGTACTACGTGATCTTTGTTGATGATTTCTCTCGAAAGTGCTGGATCTTCTTCATGCAGAAGAAGAGCGATACATTCGCGAAGTTCTGTGAGTTTAAAGCACTGGTCGAGAAGGAGTCGGGGAAGAAGGTGATTGCTCTAAAGAGTGATAACGGTGGTGAATTCATCTCGGCTGAATTCAAGGAGTTCTGCAGCGCAGAAGGGATTCGGAGAGAGCTCATCGCACCCCATAACCCACAGCAGAACGGGGTGGCTGAGCGGAAGAACAGAACGATCGTGGGTGCTGCACGAGCGATGTTGCATGATCGGGGCCTACCCCTTCACTTGTGGGCTGAGGCATGCAATACAGCAGTGTATGTGCAGAACCGTTGTCCTCACAAGGTTCTTGGCATGAGTACACCGGAGGAGGCTTATTATGGCAAGAGGCCTGATATTTCCCATTTGCGGATTTTTGGTTCTCCTGTCCACATGCATGTGACGAAGGATGCGAGAAGGAAGCTGGATCCAACTGCTGAGGTTGGAATATTTGTGGGGTACACTGATACACCTCACAACTATCGGGTGTATTTTTTAGACAGTCGAAAGACTGTTGTGCGACGGGATATAAAATTTCAGGAGGAGAAAGCCATGCGGTTTTTGCTTGAGAGGGAGCTACACTTGCATGCAGATGAGGAGCTGTTAGTTCCTAAGGAGGAGCTTCCGGATGTGGATCAGCCACAAGAGGAAGTTCAAGAGGTGGAAGAAACCACCCATGATGTGGATCAGCGACTGGCTCGAGATGCAGAGAAGGTTGTAGGACCACCTACAGCACAGCGCAGACAGAGGCAGTCACCGAATCGGTACACTGGATACATGGCTCTTGTGAGTCAATGTGTCGTGACGGAGCCATCCTATTTTGAGGAAGCTATGGAGGAACCCGCATGGGTAGATGCCATGATCGAAGAATATGATTCGATCGTCAGAAACAGTGCATGGGAGATTGTCCCAAGACCGGAGGAGAAATCAGTGGTGGGTTCGCGATGGATCTACAAAGTGAAGCAGGCGGCTGACGGGAGTGTGGAGAAGTACAAGGCGAGATTTGTCGCCCGTGGCTTTTCACAGATCGAGGGGATCGATTATGAGGAGACTTTTGCACCTGTCGCAAGGTACTCTTCCATACCGACGATCCTTGCTCTCTCAGCGCAGATGGGATGGCACATCCATCAGATGGATGTGAAGACTGCGTTCCTCAACAGAGTCATTGAGGAGGAGGTGTACATAGAGCAGCCTGAAGGTTTCGAGATCTTCAGCAGTGAGTCGCATGTGTGCCGACTCAAGAGAGCACTGTACGAGCTGAAGCAAGCACCTCGTGCTTGGTACACTCGGATAGACAGCTACTTCACCGGGCTTGGATTCTCCAAGAGTGAGGCGGATCCTAACCTGTACCAGATTGTGGTGGAGGGGATGTTGTTGATCATCGTACTATATGTAGATGATCTGATTTTGACTGGCGATGAGTAGTTGATACTTTCATGCAAGGAGGATCTTGCACGAGAGTTTGAGATGAAGGACTTGGGCATCCTTCATTATTTCCTGGGATTGGAGATTTGGCAGCGCAGCGGAGGACTGTTTGTTTCTTAGGGCAAGTATGCCCGGGAGATTCTGGAGAGGTTCAACATGAAAGGCTGCAAGCCTGTTGACACTCCTCTTCCTGGTGGTTGGAGGAAGGAGGATGCTACTTCAGCGTAGGTAGTGGATGCCACTGTCTATCGACAGTTGGTGGGGTCGCTTATGTATCTGGTCAATACACGACCCGATATATGCTATGCAGTTAACCAGCTTTCGCAAGCTATGGTTAAGCCTACCAAGATCTTTTGGAAGGCAGGCAAGCATGTATTGCGTTATATTAGAGGCACATCAAGATATGGTCTATGGTACAGACAGGAGGATGGAGCGAAGCTTTCTGGCTTCATTGATGCAGATTGGGCAGGGAGCCCAACGGACCGGAAGAGCACATCTAGAGGAGTTTTCAGCATTGGGTCGACAGCAGTTTCCTGGTACAGCAGGAAGCAAAGATCCGTGGCACTCAGTTCAGCAGAGGCCGAGTACATGGCAGCAAGCTTGGTTGCATGCGAGGCTATTTGGATGAGGAAGATCCTCGTTGGATTTTTCGGGTTGCATTTGGAGCCTACAATGATCTACTGTGATAACCAGAGTTGCATTAAACTCTCGGTTAATCCAGTATTTCATGATAGATCCAAACACATCGACATCAGGTACCATCATTTCACTTACGGGCTTGTAGAGCACCAGGGGAAGGTTGGGACTAGAGTTACTTGAACTGTGGGGACTAGGAATACCTTGAGATATGGACGTCGACCTTTCTTGAAATAGTTGCTCCATTGCAACGTGCATCTCCATATTGGACACCTCCTTTGGGCGCGCGTCTGTACCTTCTTCGTTAGACTTCTTTCCTTTCTCCATCTGGGCTGGACTCCTATACACCTGCCGCACTTCTTTCATGGCCCCTCCTATATCATGGGGACCCACTTGACCTTCCATTTCCTTTGTCATTTGAGGCGCCTCCTCTTGGTTCTTTCGACTGCTTTCATGTCTTTTCAACTCCTTCATCACCCTCTCTCGCCACCGTTCTGCAATCTGCGCCCTTCGATGTGCTCGTTGCTCCCTGACCCTGTTGGCAGACTCGACATCCATACTCCTACTCCACCTTCTCACGGTTCTTGTAACATCTCTCCCTTAGTCCCTTCCCCCGGCACTGGAGGGTTTACGCTTCCATCTATGTTTTTGGGAATCCCATCAGTCCTTCGTCTACCATCAATGCCTTGATCCACAACAGAATCTCCTTCAGCAGCTTCCCCCTTAACCCGGATCTGAAGGTATCTTCTGCTCTTGAGAAACACTGGTAGCACTCGGCTGCATACTCCACTATATATCCGTCCAAGGTAGATTCCACCCAAAAATCTACAGCTCGGGTTAAATCGGTGTTTAACCGATGAAGGGCCACTAGATCCTCGTGCACCCACTTGTGATTGATCTTCCGTGACTTTTCCTTGACGGTCTTGGTCTGAAGCCTCCGCAACCAGTTGTAGAGTTCTTCTGGGAACTTTCCCCAAAAGATTTCGTAGGTATCACTAGCAGAGTCGGAGAATAGAACCAGGTTTTTAATCGTTTTCTCCTTATGTCGTCTCAGCTCAGCCTGCTAAGCTATGAACTGATCTAGGTGGTTATCCCACCAGCTTCGTATTTCTCTTTCGAAGATCCGAGATACCATGATCTAGCTCTCAAATGTATTTTCGGGTCCCGGCAACGGAACCATTTGTTGGCGAGAGAACAGGTCTCGCAGAGAAGACCCGGGTTCAGGTTTAAAGGTTAACAAGGGTTTTTGCCGTAGTCTAGTTTTGACGCCAGCGTTTGCACTCTGCTCCGAAGGGAAGAGAGTCTCACCCGAGGCATGCTGCGACCTTACTGTGATAGGGAGTCGATCGGTATCATCCCAACAACATCAATACAGCTGAATCAAAGCTAAGGTAAAAGTCTAAATAACCATAACACAACGTTCCATAACATATGCCTCTCGAGAAAGAGTTCAGACTTACAGTAAATAAAATTTAAAAGGGTTCTTGTAAAATCATTCATTCACAACTATAACAGATACTCGAAACAACACTCCTGAATATATTAATCAACGGCCATCAGTGGCGAACTATTACAAGGCTCAGCCGCGTGAGCATAAACAGAGCAGAATACAATACGTCCTATTGGACAGAGAGAAAATGCGGAAACACAGAGAAATGGAGAACAATGCAACCCAAACAGAGCTCTCCTGCAGCTCCTTGTTGCCTATTCCCATCTGCGCCAACCTTCCTATCCACTGGCTGGCTGCATATTTGTTCTGCTGCCAGCACGACTGACAGTTCCTCCTTTCTTCTCGCTCGGCTGTCTTCTGTTTCTTTCTGTTCATCGGGAGTTCAGTGCTCGTTTCCTTCCGCGCTCTTCCGCCATCTATGTTTGCTCCCGCAACAGCCGCGGCACTTGTCCTTTGCTCCTCTGCAACCTTGACACCTCTCTGCCTACCAAGGTTGCGTTCCTCCACGTACTCGCCACAACTCAAAATCTGTTGAATTTCAAAACAAGGGCCCCAACATATTGTTTCTTAATTTTTTAAAAATAAAATTTTAAAATGTAAATTAAGTGAGTTATTATTAATTTGTTGAGTGAGTAAATATATATTAACCATAATAAAAATTAATTATATTTAATTATTATTATTATTATTATTTTTATTTTTATTTAAATTTAAAAATTAAAATATATAAATAACATCTTATTTTAATATTAATATTTATAGTAAAATTTATTTAAAAATAATTTTTTAATATATATTTCATATTTATATGAAATTAAATATTTTTATAAATAAAATATTAGTTAATAAAATTATGAAAAATATATTGTCATATCCAGGAACACATTTAAATATTGAAAAGAAACATCAATTGTTGTTATAATATTCTAATTGTTATTATACACATCTTCTAATTTTATGTTAAAAAAATTAATAATCATTAAAAAAAAAATGATATTATAAGTTATATTAATTTCAAAATAATAAAATGTATTATAATTTATATTAAAAATATATTGTCATATCCCGGAACACATTTAAATATTGAAAGGAAACATCAATTGTTGTTATAATATTCTAATTGTTATTATACACATCTTCTAATTATATGTTAAAAAATTAATAATTATTTAAAAAAATGATATTATAATTTATATTAATTTCGAAATAATAAAATGTATTATAATTTATATTAATTTCCAATAAATGTCGGCTTGAAAAATAATAAATTTGTTAAATTTATATGTTGAAATTATGTTAAGCCAACAAAGTTAATTGTCATTCCCTTTAATTTTATGCAAAAATATAATAATTTTGTAAATAGAAAAGGAAAATATGAATGATAATTTATTAACATTAAATAAATATTAAATTAGAAAAATAATAAAGTTGATTTTATTTATGTTGCAAGGTTATAATGAAAAGTGGAGATTAAAATTCTATAATTTTAAATTTTAAATTAATAAATAATATATTAGTTTTTAAAAATATTTAAATTGTAAATTAATATGTAATTTTTTTTTAATACATATTATTTGAATAGTATATATGGTTGTATTTTTGAGAAAATATACATGTTTTGTTTTTGAGGGATTATTCATTCTCAACTACAAGGTTAGAAGTCATTATATCAAAGTTCATCATGTCATTTGTGGGAATTGAATCTCCGTGGGGAGGATCCCAATTATTCCTCTTAACCATTAGAGATAAACCCAATTAACTCAATTGACATATGCATAAAATAAGTGTAATAGCTTCCATATAAATTTAAGGGGAAATTGTAGGACAATAAAGAGAAGGAAAAATGAAAACTAAGATTTTGTTAGGAGGCGATCAACTCCAATAAAAAAAAAAAAAAAAACAAAAATTATCTTTTTGTCTTCACTACTCTCAAGAAAAAAATGAACATTATCAAGATAAGAACTAATTCTCATGAACTTCATAGTGAGACTTTGGTTTGGTCAACTCCCAAAACGCCATAGAATGAAAGAGTTTGTCACCTATGAAATCATAAAAGAATTGAAAATGAAAAACATTTCTTCTGAAATTTGTTCATATTATACTTACGTTCAATCTAATCCTGAAATATTTTTTGCACTATCATTATTTTTATTATTATGAAAAAACCTAGATTATACTAATATGTCAAAAAATGGGGTTACATAAGTAGAGCTCCAATAAAACACTCTTTAAAAAAATAACAGAAATTCTCATTGGTTATCACATAACCATCGCAAACCTGTAGCAAGTGTTAATAACATATACTATCTGGAGATATACATATAACTACTAATTGTATTACATCTACATAAGTACAAAAAGTCACTCAAAGTGACAATAGGGACTATAATTTTATAGGCCCAACATTTTCCCAGTGACCATCCACTGATTCTTCTTGATGATGATCTTTTGATTTGGTGACCAACTAGACCTTGGAGTCCAATTCTAGGCCTTGCTTGGAGAGGGAGTCTATGATAATTTTTTTGTGCTTGAAGACATGGTCAAAAGGAATGTGAGAAAAGGGGGAAATCACGTGTTTTATACTTATAAAGAGAGGAAAGAGAGCAAAATTGTTGAGGATTTAGATGCCTCTGATCCAATTAATTTCAAGCTCAAAATCCCAATAAAGATGCAAATGTTGAATATTATATTCAATAGCAATATCAAAAAGTAGTTTTATAGCCATCATTTCAGCGGAATTATTTGTAGTTGGACCCAATTTTTCCTTGAAGGAGAAAGAACGATGTTTCGATAGGAAAATGACACCCCCATCCTCACCCTTTGGTGGAGTTTTTTTGCATTGCACTGCGAATGAACACCCATGGGAGGCATGTTTGAATGGGAATGTATGCGCGAGGAGTGGGGAAAATGAACAAAAGTAATTGAGCATGAGATAGTAACGCTCTGAGAAGCTATCTTAATATCAACCAGAGGTTTATCTTCAAAAATCACATGATTGTGCTCAAGCCAAATACCCCAAGCATAAATAAGGGGGATATCCCAAAATTTCTTTTGAACATGTGTAGAAAATAAATGTTGTAAGTAAGATTCAATTGTATTACCTTCCCAAAGAAAATTGTTATGAAAAATTCGACACAACCCTGCCCAAACAGACTTGGAAAAGGGACAAGTGACAAAGATGTGATAAATAAATTCAATCTTCAGATGACAAAGAGCACATTTACCAGGCCCTTGAAAAGAACACTTTTGAAGGTTGTCCCAAGCATAGTATTAAAAATTGGCCGGTTCGAATTGGAAACTGGTAAAATTGGTCAATTCATTAGTTGGCGAGGATGAATTGGTTGAAAAACCTAGTTAGCGCTCTTGGCGGGTTAGGGTTTTGCATAAAGTGGCCCGTTCCATCATAAAATAGTTGGTTCATTACCATCTTAGCTGCAAACCTCTTGTGATTTATTATTTTGGAGTTTGTGAGTGGTTTTGAAGGAAACTAGGGGTTATTTCCCTCCAAAAACAACCTCTCCAAGCCTTTAAAAGAATTCCTTGTTGGAAACAATGCTAATACTGAGAAGGGGGGTGAAATTTTAGTATCAAGGGAATTTTTAACTTTTATGCCAATTTATGCTTATCATTTAATCTTGGAAATCATTACTTGAGCAACCACCATCACAATATGTGAAGCAAATAAAATCATCACATAAACATTCATATTCCATCATTAACATGCTCATGAGGCACCAAAGTTTAATGCGAAAACCCTTCCTGGATAAAAACCACCAAAGCTTTGTTTGTATGAACACCTACTCTATTTACATCAATATTTTTGAGCACCCACTCATAGGAAGCACCAACACTCTTAGAATGTCTTTGTTAGACACTACTAGTAGGAATCCCCAACTTCGCTCGTTGTAGACGCATGATAAGCTTACTAGAAGCACCAATTGAAGCATTGACTTCTTGGACTGTTTGCAAGCACTAACTTGCAGCTTCATGGATTTTTTTGCAAGAACCAACTTGTAGGAGGCACCAAACTCCAATATTTCTTCAGATATTTACTCAAATGGAAGCCCCAACCTCCTATATTATAGGCAGTAACCTACATTCCATAAGAATATTAATACTCAATGTAAATGGAAACCACTCTTCCTCATTTCAAATTTTATGTATTAACCAATTATTTGCCCTCTTTTCTCTACAACAACATACAAAAACTATGCGCTCAATTCTTGGCCCTTTATACCTGATAGACACTCAACAACACTCAGTTCTTGAACTTGTTTACTACAAAGGTGCACTCAACCTCTCACAAAAACATGCTCTTGGCCTTAGCTATTTCAAAAGCTCTCTTGGCCTTTTCGAGTAGCGTGCTCTCACATTGAGCTTTCCACACAACTCTCCACTATTCCCAATACTACCCTCAACACTATTTCATCCCCCCAGTCTAACTCTACATTCTGGAGTTTTTCTCCTTTGCTACACAGGGAATGATGCAACCCCTGCTGTCAATCACACACTGCTCGAGTGAGTACTTCAACATGGCTGACCATTCTATTGTTCCATCCAATTATTTAACCACTGTAGTTGTATTAAATCTAAGAATGAGCTCTAGAGGATTTCCCAAGCTAAGAATTGAATCTCAAACTAACTTGCACACTCAAGGAGTACCACCATTAAATTCAGCCTATTTAATTCTCTAAAAATCCATGTGGCTTTCCATGTTTAGTAACTGAGGCTCACAAAACTCAAAATTTACTTCAAAGTGACTTCCCTAGTCTTCAATAAAGATCCTAAGTATGGGCACTATTTACTCAACCAACAGTGACATGTATGGTCTCCATTGCTATTTGTAAGGAACACAAGAGTCGAAGAGAACAATCTACAACACACCATCAAAGATTATAAATTCTTGTATGTGTTTCCTTTCCTTTAGCTCTTCTATTGTACAGAAATTCAGATTTGAAATGGTTTATCAACCTGTGGTCAACGCTCCTTTAAGTCTCAGTTTTCTTGCCTCGACAATCGCCATTAGAGCCATTTTGTGATTGACACCAAGTCGTTCAAATCTAGTTGTTGAACTTTTCAAACTTGTTGAATCCACTATGGTGAACTCGATATATGATGGGATTTGCAAAATGTAGCAACTAGTGCCAAATATAGAACTCAATGCTAAAGAGTTGTCAATCCGTTCAAGTCCTGCTAACTCCAATTATTGTGAATAACTAATTTCAACATAACTGCTAAATATGGATGAACCTTCCCAAATATGTTGCCGACCTGTTCATACCACAAGTGCTAAGCACTCAACACTTTAGCGTTTTTCATCATATAGCCCGTAGGCCCATTTTGAACTCCCCATATCGCCTTTTTCATTGAAATAAGCCCATAAATCCTTTGGTTGCTTAACACACAAGTATTTCACAAAACTCACTCTTGGGCATACCTTTCAATGTTGTTCGGGAGGTCGAAGGTTGGCTTTCTTTCTTGTTATGTGCATGCATTTGCCCCAACTAGCTTGGAGGCCCAAATAGATCGAAGGCCCGACTTAGGGTAATTTTATTTATGATTTTTCATGAGGACTGATTAAAATAGATATACATGAAAAAATTAAAAAATATTCCCCTTGTTCAAACCTTAAGGTCCTGCCACATCAACATACATATGTCATGGATGCATCATGTTGACATCATCCATGCCTACGTGGTGCCACGTATCGCCTGAGTTTTTCCTAGTTGGCCCCAAAATGTCCAAATTTGCATGCCATGTGTCGCATGCTTGGAATGCCACATCACCCTATGTTGATGTCATCTTGCTATCAAAAAATACATGCCATGTGTCCTCTTCCTGTGCTGCCACATCATCTTGTACCTTCAAGCTGCTGATGACATGATGCCATCGTGGTTGAGACTTGTGCTCCACATCATCTCTCCGATGTGTCTATTTGCACTTGGTCCCATATAGGTTGGGGTTCAGGGGGAGGTCAACCCATTTCCTTGTTGCACACTTGCACTTGCTCCCAACTAGGCCCGACCCCTGACTAGGCTAAATACGCTTAAGTTCAAGCCTTCTTTTTAACAATGCTTGAAGCTTGGAGGAAAAAAAAAAATCTCACAAAACACATGGGGGAGGCAAAACCTTGAGCCATGGAACCCTACTTTTTGACCTTTTTATCTACATACTTTGATCGGTTATATATTTTGATCTTGGAGGCCTTTTTTGGACTTCAACATTCCATTGGAAAGCTCTTTTCGAGCCCTATCCAACTTTTCTACTTCCAGGAACATTTGATCTTGTATTTTTAGGCAAAATTTACTTCAAATCCCAAGCCACCTAACCACCACAACTATAAGATTTATAAATTATTTATTTAACTTTCTACTATGATGGTTCTCTACTAAATACTACAAAAACCATAAGACTCCCCTTGATCTTGACACTCAATGCACATCAATTCCAATCCAAACACATTATGCATTTGACATCAATGCTATCCCAGTTGACATCAATGCTAACACACTTGATGCCACCTGCCATCCTAACAATGGCAACTGTCCAATAGTATCCCCCTTTGGCATTGATTGAAACACATTACTTCTCCACATTGATGGTCAATCCTCAAGCTACATCCAACAAACAAAATGTCATCCAATGAATGGATGTCATTGGGATTTTTCTTCCCTTCATGAGCCACTAATAACTTTCTCTCCCCCTTTGACATCAATGGAAAATGGCTACAAACTACTTTCTCCCCCCCTTTCAAATAATGTCTGAGGGTCAGGCTGCTAATGTGCATTCTTCTTTGTAGACTTCTCTTCTCAAGGGCTGATATCTCTTTGATGAGGCACTTGAAGTTTGCCATCCAAACTCAAATACAACATCATAAGAAAAGACCCTTGCAAAACCAAGCATTAACAAAACATTTCCTTGTGTCTTCTTGTAATTGTTGTTGCTTTAGGAATTGGAAATTTGTGATATGCTCCCCCCAAACACATACCATCTCTTCTTTGAATGTTCATCCAATTTTGAACACCTTATGGTTGTTGGCTCTCTTTGCTAATGCATATTTTTTTTAATTCATACTGCTAGTGGTACTACTGTTGCTACACATAACAACATTTAGTGATGCATTTTGGCTTGTTGTTCACTGTTGTTGTTGCTTCAGAGTCTGTGCTCACTCCTATTTACTTTTTTCTCCTCTGGTTTGGGCTTCCATAGGGAGGTATTAACCACCACGGGTATCCTAACCCCTTGTTCTTCAATCGTCGAAGAGTTCCCTATGACAGCGCATAAATGGATGAGGAAAATGAGGGGGCCATAGATTTGAATTAGGGTTCTAATAGCCTTCGCTCCTCCTTAGGTAATCAAACTTGGATTTTTCCCTATCTGAGGATCGAAACACAAAATAATCATTATTCTGTCTCAGACAAGAATTTTGCCTTAGAAAATCTTCACCGAATGATCTTGTTTTTTATAGCCAGATGAGAGGCATTCCTATGTATTTCGTTGCAAGGTTAACCCATCAAATCTTCTTTGGCTCAGAACAATCCAATACTTCTCTCCTTGAATGACAGATAACTCATAAAACATCTCATAGAAATTTTCAAACATGTTTAGAGAAAGGAAAGAGGATTAACTTCCCTACTTAAAACGAGCTAATCCAAGATAATATATTATGTTATAAAAAATAAAGGAGGTGTCTAGGTAGGGTGGGATCATCTCCCTTGAAACTAGACGGGATTAGCTAGGGTGGGGTCACTTCCATCGAAACTAATAAAGAAGGGTCTTAAAATCCTCAGAGCTTTGGCTTAAGAAAATCAGAGATATTCTAATTCAATGGATGATGAAAAGTTATTCCAACTCTCCTTTATTTATGGATTTCCTCATGGGGTTTTCTCAAATGTGAGGGGTTTTTAGTGCAACCCCCATTTAGGCCTTTTTCCCTAGCTACCCCATAATGTACTAAATGTTTCCCCAAACATTGGATAATTGGGTTTTCCTTTATAAGTGACTATAGCCTACGGGGTTTGATAGGCTACTTTTTCATTCCATGGGCAATTATTCAATAAGGGACATTACAAAATTCAGGGTAAGATGAAAATTACTTAGCAGAAGAAACTATTTCTCACACTGATGTTGGGTTATACGTTCATTGTGCTCTGTAACATAAGTTATTATGTTTTTAAAGTTCTTTGTTGCTATTGTTATGGACACATTTTTCATTTTTTTTTTTTTTTTTTTTTTAAATAAAATTACTCCTACAATAGGAGAGAATTCCCTTCCAAGAGGATACTACATCACCATCCCCACTTTTCGCTGGTGTGGTGGTAGTAATGTTAACATTATTTAGTGGATTACTCTCACTTTCAAAATCGACGAGATAGTGATTGAGGAGAGCATGAGGCTAATGGAAGTATTCCATGATTTCCTCCTTGGTTTGGTAGGTGATGATGACACCTCATCAAATGGACAACCAGGGTCAAGTGATGCCGACACCAAGTTGTCTTCGAGATTTTGTTCTTTTTCTAGCTACTTTTCCAATGAAGCAATGCTTGTGTGCTCCATTGCTTGTAGTCTACTAATTTCTTCTATTAAAATAATGTTCATACTATTCTTACATTGGAAATAAAATGGTGTTCATGCTCTTCCTATCAACAACGACAATAGGCCTGACATATTTGGCAGTATTAATGGAATGTTTGCATTCACATCTTTTATTTCTACTTGAAGCTTAGCAATTATTTGAGCTACATCTATTTTCATCCAATCTTATCGGAGCTTTGCTGAGTGAAGATAGACTTCCTCCTTTTGAAGTGCTTCAAAAGGTATCCTAGTTGCTTCTTTAGTTGCGTCGAAAGGTGCTCTCCAACCCAGTATTATAGAGATGTTGTAATGCAATGTCTTATTAAACATTTTGACTCCGTAAAATTGCATAAAGATAAAGATAAAAATAACATAAAAATTTAATAATTTTATTATCAATAAAGCATTTGACTCGTTCAAATTACATAAAATAAAAATAAAATAAAAAAACATAAAATTAATAATTAATAATTAAATTAGCCTAGATCCATCTTAACTTTAGATCTACCAGACGTGGAGAGAGATCAAATTTCTTAAGATGAAAACCTCTTTTAGAGTGAAAAGAGATTTGATCTCTCAAGTTGATGCTTGGTAAATCCATAATTAAGATATATCTAAGTTGGTTTCCTTATAAAATTATTTCTTCACAAAACATCCCTTTCACTCCATGATTCGAAGACAATGGAGTTACATGTGTAAGTGCATGGTGAGGGGCAACTTCTTAGGAAAAGAAAATACAACACTCTTTAATCAAACAAACTTAAAGCATTACTGGAGTCTCTTTTTTTTGTTGATGATCTTATTTACAATTCTATTAATCAAATTGAGCAATGTATTCGTCGAGCTTGAGCAGAATCTAGTTGGAGCTTTCATTTGTTTCCATTTGCATGCATGAAAACCAAAGGAAAGAACTGAAAACTTATTTACCATGGCCCTACCTTTTCCTTAACAAAAGACAAAATATTTAATTTTAATTTTAAGGGAAATTATAATAAAGATTAGGTTGTATATCAGTATTAGATAATGTAATTTCAAAGCATATATTGATATGATAACATTTAGCCATTAAATATTTGTTTATATTTGTTTATATGAATTACATTCACCCACTTTTCCATGTGCATAGTTGAAGGAAGTATTTAACGTGGTATTCTTTGTCACTCCCTTGGTTCAACGAATAGTTTCACGTGGTATGCTTTGTCACTCCCTTTGTTCAAAAATTGTTTGACGTAGTATTCTTTACCATTCACCTTCATCAGGAATCCAATACTTCCTTGGTTCGATGAAGGGTTTCATACTAGAATATTTTTCAATGTGCTAGGGATCCTTAAATATTTTACTTTGTTCCATGGCACGGGGCTCATTTTGTTCAACGAGGAAGGTTGCATCACATAATTTTGGTTTACATGATTGCTACGGTTCCTCTCGATCATACATTTTAGGAAGTGCAACTTGATTGCATGCATTCTAGATATTGAAAGATTTTCATGCTCTACCACAATACCACATATATATAGTTATGGGATATTAAGTACCGGGGTAGTGAAATATAATTTATCAACTATAGTAAGATGATTTTCTTTTGCACTTTCTCATGAATTCCATGTTTTTAATTTTCTATGTGAGTGTTTTAATTGACCTTTAATTCTAGTACTTAAAAGAGAAGAAATGGATGCGCTTAGTAGTGTTCAAGATGAAAAATCAGAAAAAATCATATTATGGATGTGCTTAACAATATTCAAGCAAGATGAAAAATCATAAAAAATCTTAATCTATGACAATTAAAGAAAATCTCAGTTATCAGAGGGCATTAGAAGAGGCATAGCTACAATGAGAAAAGATAATAATAATAAATTTATTGATTAATTCATTTTAGGAAAATTTGTAATGTCCTCAGGTAAATTTTTGCCTTAGGGTTCTAATTTTGGCCAAGGTTTATTTCCAAATAAAACATAAAATATTATACAAAAGTAATACATTTTTGTTTATCCATTTAACAATAGATATCAGTGAATGACACAAAGATTTCCAACTACAATAAATATCTCCAACAACACCGTGAATCTTTAGCAAGATTAATTTCCCATAGAATATTAGATCTACAAAATTCCACCAGTATACGTTACTAAGGCTATTACGCCCTAACCCAAAATTATAGTTACAGTTCAAAAATTAATCCTAGCACTGTAATTCAACACAAACTCCAATCAACAACTAATCCCCTACAAATTTCAGCCAACGTACATCATAGTTAAGGATTCAACTATACTAGTGATTCCCTATTGCAGACCCAGTCTCCGAGTCGTTGCTACCCAAATTAGTCCCTCATTCGTTCGCTACTTGGGTTAATCCCTTATCCGTTTATTTCCTGAATCAATGCAACCATTTTCCCAACCCTTCTCCACTATTACAGACTCTCCATGTGGTTTGAGTTCACCCTATTTCCTGTTACGTGAACCGATCCTCCTGTAAAAATGGCTTGCACTACACTCACTTGTTATCTAGAAGTGAAACAAACAAGTTTCTCCTCTAGTTTGGGTTGCCCCAAATTTCTCTGAACCATCGCGGGTATCCTAACCCCCTGTTACTCAATCACATGAAAACTTATAGCCCTCTTCTTCAATCACTGGAGAATTTCCTAGGTTAACGTGTAATTGGATTAGGAAAACAAGGGGTTCACATATTTGAATCCGGATTTTGATACTCTTCGCTCCTGCTTAGGTCATCAAGCCCAAATTTTTTCCTAACCGAGCCATAGAATAGTCGTTATTATGTCTTAGACAAGAATTGTGCCTCAGAAAATCTTCACAGAACGATATTGTTTGCTAGAACCAGGTGAGAGGCGTGACTGTATATTTCGCTGCAAGGTAAACTCATTGAATCTTATTTGGCCCAAAACGATCCAATACTTCACTCCTTGAATGCCAAATAATTCAGAAAGCACCTCAGATAATTTGTCAAATAATTTTAGGGAAAGGAAAGAGGATTAATGCTACTCCAAGGGAATATGTTGTGCCAGAAAAGAGAAAAGAGGTGTCTAGGTAGGGTGGGATAAACTCCCTCAAAATAAATGGGACTATCTAGGGTGGGATCACCTCCACCAAAACTAACAAAGAAGAAGGGTTGTAAAACCATTAGAGCTTCAACTCAAGAAAATAAGATATATTCCAATTCAAATGGATGATGAAAAGTGATTCCAACTCTCCTTCATTATAAATTTCCTCATGGGGTTTTCTCAAATGTGAGGGGTTGCAAGTGCAACCCTAGTTTGGGATTTTTTACCCAACCACCCCAAAATTTACCCAATTTTGCCCCGAACATTGGACAATTTGGTTTTCCTTTATTAGTAAATATATCCTACAAGGTTGGATAGACTAATTTTTCCTTTTGTGGGAAATTAATCAATAAGAGACATAATTTTTTTTAGGCCCCAAGGTGGTAATTACCGAGAAAAAGCAATTATTTTTGACATTGAAATCGAGTTACACATTCTTTGAGCTTTGTAACATAAGTTCTTATGCTTTTAATGTTCTTCGTTGCTATTGTTTTAAACATATTTTGCATTTTTTTTTACATTAAGAAAACTAGACATGCAATAGGAGGGAGTGCCCTTATGAAAGGACACTACATCACCATACACACTTTTCACTGGTGTGGTGGTAGTAATGTTAGCATTCTTTAGCGGATTTTTCTCACTTTCAAAATCGATGAGATGATGATTAACGAGAGAATTAGGTTCGTGGTAGTATTCCATGATTTTGACCTTGGTTTGGTAAGTGATGATGACACCTCATCAAATGGGTAAATGGGGTCAAGTGATGCCAACACCAAGTTATCTATGGTTTTGTTTTGTTTTTTTATTATTTCTTTATTTTTATTTTTTATCTAGCTGATTTTCCAATGAAGCAATGCTTGTGTCTCCAAATGCTTTTAGTCTACTAATTGCTTGTATTAAAATAGTGTTCATATTATTCATATTGACAATGGAAATAAATTAGTGTTCATACTCTTCCTATCGACATTGGCGATAGTCCTCATATCTTTGGTAGTATTAGTGGAATGCTCTGCATTCACATTTTTAATTTCTACTTGAAGCCTAGTAATTTTTTAAGCTACATATTTTTTCATCCAATCTTATCTAGGCTTGGCTGAGTGAAGGCAAACTTCCTCCTTTTGAAGTGATTTGAAAGGTCAAATAGTGTCTTGATGAAGCTCACCTTCTAGTTGCTTAAACTTACAAATTTTATGTACTAACATAAATGTTGTCATCAGTTGTCTCACTAGTTGTGCTAAGAGGCGCTCTCCGAATAGTAGATATGTTGTAATGTGATGTTCTGTTAAACATTTTGACTCAGTCAAATTACAAAAGAAATAAAAAAGTAAAATAATAATAATAATAATAATAAATAATTAAACTAGTTTAGATCCATCCTAACTTTAAATCTACTAAATACGAAAAATAATTAAATCTTACTCTTATGTATTTATATTATACAACTTATATATATATATTTTTTCTAATTTTAAGAATCCAAACTTTATAATTCTTCATATTTCCATGGTTGTGAAACTCATAACTTACCTTTGCCGAGAATCTCCTTAGGACCTACACCCCCTTCTTATTATAGATTAAGCATAGATTCCTGCCACTTTCCCTGCCACTTTCCCATTTGGCATATAGAAATGATTGGAACTTGAAATCACTTATTCCAACAATCATGGATTCAGCCCATCCTGTGCAACAATTTGGTCTTCTACCAATATTGGGTGGGGTTCTGTACTATTACCAATCATTGCGTGCACCACTCATAAGTGAAACTCTTGAATAATGATGTTGTGCGTCCTTGACTTAGTTGTGTGGTGAATTTCAAGAGATAACTCTTTAAAAAATATAAATTAAATTTTGAGCGAGTTCTAAGTATTCAATTAAAAGAAAATAGAACTCTTTACTTGATTAGAGCCCTTTTGGTTTTATGGTAAGACAAATAATTTTGTATTGAAAAAATATTTAAAGTTAAATAATGTTTGTGATGGAATACTTTCCACTAGTTTATTGGGATTATTGAATTTGGGATGTTTTTTTTTTGTTTTTAGTAAAATTATTTGATAAATGATTGTTTTATTTTTTAATATGTTTTTTATATTAACAAAATTTAGAGAGAGTTATAATATTTATTTTTTGTAATTTAATTATGTAAATTTTCAATAGAACATTCAAAACATAGTTATCGATTAAATGAGAATTATTACCTCAAAATGAGAACTTTAGCCCAAAAAAACTCAAAAAATATGAATAAAAAACCCAAAAATGAAAAGTCATTTTTTTGGGGTCAAATTTCAACATTTTTTAAAATTATGCTAAAAACCAAATTTTTTCCTGAAAAAATGATTGAAAAAACACCCTCGAAACAAAAAGTATTGATGGTGGAATAACATCGCCAATTTTGTGTGTGCAAAAAACAACCCGAAAACAAAAAGTGTTGATGGTGGAATAACGTCGTCAATTTTTTGTGTGCAAATAACACCTTGAAAACAAAAAGTGTTAATTTTGGAATCATGTCTTTTTCTTTTCGGGGTAAATTGTCAACAATTTTTAATAATGACATTAAAGATAAAATATCATGACTTTGAAAAATCTTTAAATTGATTTTTAGGCATGATATTAAAGATAATATATTATTGTGTTTCTAAAAAGCCTTAAAAATTCAAGGATGACATTAAATATAAAATATCACGTTTATGAAAATAAAATTCCAATGGTTTTTAGGCATATGGTATTAAAGATAAAATATCATTGGTAATATATATATATATATATATATATATATATATATATATATATATATAAAACAAAAATTTTCAAAAATAAAATAAAAAAGGGAAAGATTAAAAAAAACACACAATTTAAAGAAAAAAAATTGTCTTTAGTGCGACTTTTTGGAGTTTCCGGTGCCGGAATTCGGCTAAAAAATTTGAGGTGAAATCTTTATTTATGTTATTTAAACTGGTGTTTTACTGTATATATATGGATGCAACACCCTAAAAAACTCTAGGGCACTTATATTGTGCAAAGTTACCCATCAAACTTTCATTTTCAATGAATTCCGGATTTTAGAGAAATTAGACTGGAAAAATCCATCAGAAAAATCTTCAAAAAATCGCGGTAAAGACATCGAAAAAAAAATACATCAAAACAAAAAAAACAAAATATATATATATATATAGAGTTATAAAAAAAAATAATAAATTCCATAATTAAAAAAAAATAAAATTTTAACTTAAAAATAAAAAATAGAAAAATAAAAAATAATTAAAATTTGAAAAGAAAAATTCATTAAAAATAAATAAATAAAAATTAAATAATAAAATTTTAAATTATTATAAAAATAATAAAAATTTAAATTGATTATTATTATTTTTTTATTATCTAAACTTATAGTTTTCATATATTTCTATTTTTTAAAAATTTCAATTAGTATTTAAATTTAAATTTTAAATTTTTATTATTTAATTTTATATTATCTAAAATTGTAGTTTTCATATATTTAATTTTTATTTTTTCAAATTTCAATTAGTATTTAAATTTAATTTAATTTAATTTTTTTTTAAATTTAAGATTTTATTATTTAATTTTAATTTATTATTTTAAATTAAAAATCTTTAAAAATATATATATTTATTTTTTAAATAATAAAAATAAAAAAACGTTTTTAGATAAATAAATAAATTAAAAATAAATAAATTAATTAAATTATATATATATAAAATAAAAAATTAAAAAATTGATTTAAAAAAAATTAAAAAACAAATCATTTTGGCGGTTGCGGGGCTCGGCTGATGGGTTAGCTGGCAGCTCTCCCGTCGCTCGTCGACCAAGCCTTGCGGCCTCTAGGGTGACATGGTTCGACTCTAGGGGCCGCGAGGTCGATTCTGGGAATCCACCCTTGGCGCATTAGAGGCCGCGATGCTTGGCCGACGGGCGGCGGGAGATCTGCCAGCTCACCCGTCGCCTGCTAGCCAAACGTCATGGCCCCAACAGTGGCTGTTAAAACCTATTTTTAAATTTGTTTATTAATTTTATTTTTATTTTTTGTTATTAATTTTATTTTGTTTTTTTTATTAATTTAATTTTTATTTATTTTTTATTTAATTTAATTTATATTTCTAATTTAATTTATTTATTATTTTATAATATATTTATTTATTATTTTTAAATTTAAATTAAAAAATGTGTTTTTATTATTATTTTTTTATTTTTAATTTTTTTAATTAAAAAACGTTTTTTTTTTCTTTGAAAATATTGTATTTTTCGTAGTTTTTGTTTCTTTGTTTTTTTTTTCTTTTTAAATTTATTTTTTTATTGTTTTAAAATTTTTATTTTAATGTTCTTTTAATTTTTTTTTTAACTTTCTGAATTTAAATTATTTAGTATTTAGTATTTTATTATCTTTTGATTTTTAATTTTATTATTATTTTTAATTATGCTGTTCTTTTTTTTAACTTTAAAAAATGTTTTTTGGGTTTTTTTTTTAATTTTTTTTTTCTTTAAATTATGAGTGTTTTGTTTTTGTTTTTGTTTTTTTTTTTCAAGTTTTTTTGTATTTTCTAACTGTTTTATTAGTTTTTTTTCATCTTTCTCTTTCTTTCTTCTTCTTCTTCTTCTTCTTCTTCTTCTTCTTTTTTTTTTTTTTTTTTTAATAATAATTTTAAATTTTTATTTATTGAATTTTTTTGGCCACGTTTTTTTTTTGGTATATTGCCAAGATGAAAATCACCACTCTAAACAAAATAGATTGATGTTGCATCAACAATTTTCAAAATTAGCATGAAAATCACTAACATTTTAAAACAAATGTTCATACTTGATAAATAAAAATTTGAAGTGCCATAAAAATCACCACTTTTCTAAATCGACATGACATTAAAAAAAAGAAAGAATCAAAGAAAATTGGAATTTCCAAAAATATGCTAAAAAAAAAACATGTTATTCTACATCACCATTTTTCAAAATCGACATGAAAATCATGACATAAAAAATAAAATAAAAATGAAAGTGCCAAAACTATGCTAAAAAAAGAAGGGTGATTCTACATCACCACTTTTCAAAATCAGGTGCTTTTTTTGCTACCTCAAAAAAATGGGTACCAGATAATTTTCCCATTTGATCAGTAACTATGTTTCAAAATTTAAGTATGCACAAAGGCTGGAATTGTTCCTAAAAATGAATATGTATCTAAGAATTCTACCAAAAAACCCGAATTCCAGTAAATTTTTACATTGCAACATAAAGAAAGATGATCAAAACAAAGAAGTCCAACTAGAGAGAGTCCATCAACAAATTCCATTCCCGGGAGAGTCATTCCTTCATTGATGATAAAGTTTCTTTTTGCGTGGCACTATGCTCGAACCAACATCATTATCTGTGAAAATTCCTTGAAATGAAACAACTAGAAATAATTATTCTAACTGTAAAATTAATTATGTAGTTTATTTTGTTTACGAGAAAATAACGAATTATTCACATTGCAATTTCTTCACCCTAAAAATTAACCACAGAAGCAAAAATAGGAACTGATAAATGCTAGCACATACACACACAAATAAAAATGATAACGTTATTTTTGGACAAATATCCCCGAAAAAAACCCAATGTGGGAAAACTAATATAGCGGTGAGGGTTTTTATTATTATGCAACAAAAATTATGAGTAAAATAAAAAAATTTCAAACTGAAGTTTCTATCTGAGAGAAATACTGGAAAAATTCACTAAGGGGAATTTACCCTCACTCCAAGCATTCCTGACAACCGACTCCCTCTGAAAGGCTAGTCGTCTAACCTCTGTGCAAACCCTTCTATGTTAATCCTATATAGGCCTTCATACATGTGGCTGAAAAAACCTCTCACAACTAGTCATCCTCCCTGTCTCTACTGTTGGAAGTGAATCTCTGGCACTTTGGAAGACTTTCCCAACCATTGGATGTTGAAAAAGGCTTCCCCACAACTAAATCAAACTTCTGAGGCTTTGTGCAACCCCTGTGCAACCTCTTGGAGAAATAATACAACCTCCTCTCATTGCCTCTCTGGAACTAGAAAGTCCTTCGAAAAACTACCAGACTACCAGACTACCACATGGTACTCGATCATTGGCTCGATCTAACTACTAAATCACCTACCACTGGAAAATCAAACTACCATGATCATTAAGTATATGCATATGTGTGTCCTCCATCTACCCATCAACCTCTTCTAATAATCTCTAGTGGGGACTCCAATGGCCAAGATTAAAACTTAATCGATGGTTGAGATTATCTCCAAGTTGATATGTGTGAGTTTCTAGAGAATTATCACCTTTCTCAATTAATTACTATTAATTAACCAATTTTCCTAAGCTAAGTTATACTTAGGAAAAATTTAAGTGATGGTCAATTATTTTAATTGATCTATCTATAGGTGGAATTTTTCAGAAACGATTTCTGTGTTTTGGAGAACTCATATGTTTTGGCCTCTCCACAAATTCTTGAGGCTAAAACACCATCCGATGCTACCAAAGCTAACACTCCATCTTAGCTAGTAGCATGGAAAATTTTAGAGCCTAGTATTCACAATTGGGATATTTTTTCATGCTTGTTCCAAAAAAAAGTTTCGTTAATTTCCATTTTTTTCTAAAAATTATTTGCCCAAATTTTATAGTATAAGATTGTTTTACTTTAAAATTCGCCAATTTTTTTTATAGAGGCTATATAAAATAATTAGAAATTTGAATACTTTTACAAAAACATTGTAAAACCTTTTACAAATTGCATATTATGTACTAGTGATATTCTCCAAGGTTCCTAAACTTTAAAATAATTTTTCATCCTTAAAATTTTCCCTGGCGAGTAAGGTGTTATCTACAACTCTGTCTCCATAACATCTTCTCACGTTGCTGATGTCTGACAATTGTGGCTATCTGCCACTTTCCACCAACCATTGCACTAACTTTTATTCATCTACCAGTGGTTGTAGTTGAACCATGCTACATCTGTGATAATATTGACATTGCACTGTACACCCTGTATCGCTGCCAAATGTACATCTTCACTGCCCATTCAATATCCCTCTCACTGTTGTTGTTGCTACTGCAACTACTGCAACTTAGAAGCATCCAAAATAATGAGTAAACTATGTCTTTGTCCCACAACTGTCTCATGAGTCTCTAATTGATACTATCCTCTGCACTCTCTATTGGGAAATTTTCACTACTGTTGATTTTGCATTGTGCCTCCTACACTGTTATCAACACTGCTCTGCACTTCGCAGCATCTGAATGCTACTATTTTGCAACAGTCACTCTGGAATTTGATTGCATCAACTGACAATGATCCTCCTACTACTGAATATTGTGGGCTCCTATAGCTAGGGTAATGGTCCATGAGAAAACACCACTGAATGCTTAAATCTATGGACTTTTCCCAAATCTTCACGCAGCTCTAGGACTAAAGCTCCATATTGTCTTACCTATCTCATGGAGGTATAGTCGCGTAATAGAAAAATCTTCCTCCAACCTGGAGAAAAACTTTCTTATCTCTGCGGATGCTGCCACCTGATCTTGCTTCTCTTTCTTTTCCTTATTATTTTGAGGACAAAGTATTGTAGTGGCCAAAATCACTGCACCTGAAGTACTTAATCTTAGATAAATCCTTTTTCTTCTTCTCTCACTACAAGCCTTGTCCCTAATTGGGACCTTTTGCCTTCCCTTTGGATGCAAGGGCCAAATTGTCTTCCTCCTTCACACCTTTTAATCCAGTTTTGTTGGCTACTATTGATGGAGCTCTTTACTAGAGATTTCTTCATCTCCTCTTGTTGCAAATACGACCACGTCCTATCCCACCTTGATAATGTATCTCGTCCCAAAATTCCTTAGATGAAGATTTCCCATTCCTTAGAGACACTGTTCAGGGCCAAACATACAAGCTTTCTCATTTGAGGCACTTCACCTATGGCTACAATCTCATCTTGGATATCTTAAATTATGGTGAGAAAGCGATCTATGCCTTCACCCTTCTATATACAAATTTTCCTCAACTTATCCTCTAGTAACATCTTCCGTTGCTCTTAAGGGTTCTGATATAGTGAGGCAATAACATCCCACATTTCTTTGGCATTATTCTTGGCCGCCACATGTGAAACAATATCATCTTGAACTCCATCGAGAATAAACCAATTTTCCTTGGCCACCTCCTTATTGTAATTCGCTATCTGGTATGCAACTGTAGGCATGGCTATAATATTTTATGCAATCATATTTAGACCATATTCGTCTATCAGGAAGGAAATCCTTGCCTTCTAGATACAATATTTGAATGAACCCTCTAAATTGTCATGATCTCAGAGTCTTGTTGAATCCATCCTTGCAAAAGCTCGAACTTGGATGGAAATCTCCCTCTTTCACCTACTCGGCTACTAGATTTTCCATTCACACTCCTTTCTGGACTCAGAAAAACTGCTTGCTGACACTGCCTTCTGCAACTAGAAAATTGGATTTTTGAAGCTAGAATTCCTTGGAGAGAAATTCCCTCTGTGTGTGCACTTTATCTTCCACTTATCACTAAAAATTCTCTAGCATATTGCTGCAAATCCTCTGTGCCCAAACAAAAATATGCTCTTTGAAAATATTTATTTTTAGCACCCTCTACCTATTGGAATCGCTTCCCCGGACAAATTGTATTTTCTTGCCACATGCAACTGGAAAATTGAACCCCTATTTAGCAATTCGCACTGCCTTGCTAGGAACTACACAACCTATAAGATTTTCGGCCTGCTGCTCCTATGAACAATTTTTTTTTCCTCTCCTAACTATGAGGCTCTTATCCTTCAAATATGCTTTGATACCATGTGAATATTTCTTGAAATGCAACAACTAGAAATAATTCTTCTAATTGTAAAATTAATTATGCAGATTATTTTGATTATGAAAAAATAACAAATCATTCACACTGCACCATAAAAATTAACTGCAAAAGCATAGGATCTAAGAAATTATAACCCCCACACACACAATAATGACACTGTCATTTTTGAACAAATGTCTCGGAAAAAAACCCAACGTGGGAAAACCGGTGCAACAGTGAGGGTTTTTATTATTATGCAATAGAATATATGAGCACAATAAGATAATTCCAATTTGGCATTTCTATCTAAGAGAAGTACAGGAAAAATTCACTGAGGAAAATTTACCCTTGCTCCAAGAAATCCCAACAAATGACTCCCTCTTAATGGCTAGTTGTCTAACCTTTGTGCATGACCTTATTTGCTACTCCTACGCAAGCCTCCGAATGTGTGGCTGAAAAACCCTCTCACAAAAAGTCATCTTGCCTCTCACTGCTGTTGAAAGTGACACTTTGCCACTCTAGAAGACTTTTCTGGCCACTGAATGTTGAATCAAGCTTCCCCACAACTAAATCAAACTGATCAATTGAGGCTCTACACAACCCCTGTGCAACCTCCTGAAGAAATAATAAAAACTCCTCTCACTGTCTTTCCAGAACTAGAATCTCCTCCAGAATACTTCTATACTACCCCTCTACCACCTGCTACTCGATCAATAGCTCAATGCCACTGTTGAATCACCTACCACTGGGAAATTGAAATGCCTTGATCACTGAGCATATGCATTGGTGTGTCCTCCATCTACCCAGTAACCTCTTATTATAATCTCTAGCTAGGTTTCCAATGACCGATATTAAAACTAAATCGATGGTTGAGATAATCTCCAAGATGATCCTTGTGAGTTTATAGAGAATTTTTACCTTTCTAAATTAATTGCTATTAATTAACCTATTTTCCTAAGTTATACTTAGGAAAAATTTATATGATGGTTAATTAATTTAATTGAGTTATCTCTAGGTAGAATTTCTAGAAACAATTTTTGGGTTTTGGAGAAATCCGATGTTTTAGCCTCTCTACAAAGTCTCGAGACTAGAACACTCTCTGCTGCTACAAAAACTAACATTCCCTCTTAGTGAGGAAGGTGTTCTCTCCAATTCTGTCTCTGTAACATCTTCTCACGTTGCTAATGTATGACAAATGTAGCTTCCTACCATTGTTTACCATGTTGGAATAATGGATCATTTGTGAAAAAATAAATAATTAAAGTTGTTGTTTTTAGTGAGAGATTTATTGAGAAATTAGTGGAATTATAGATGAGAGATTTATCGATGATTGCTGAGATAATTATGGAGTGATTTGTCGAGTTATTGATTGAGAAATTTGTGGAGATTAAAAATCCCAACATCTCTCCTGAGATAATTATGGAGTGATTTGTGGAGTTATTGATTGAGAAATTTGTGGAGATGAAAAATCCCAACATCTCTCCTCATATATAAATATATATCTATGTTAATGAAATTTGATAAAAGTTGTTGTGTGAGAGTTGTGTGAATTATTGATAAATATTTTTATGCTCTGTAATTTATTTTTACTGTACCGTGATTTCTTTCATTTGGTATCAAAGCCACAAAGCCATTTTTTTTAAAGTTTGAAATCGTTATTTGATTTTTTGAGCATTCAGTCCTGTTGGACGTGCGTGTGCTCGAATACCTCTGTAAGTGTTGAAGTGTTGGAGTGTATTGCATGTGAATCAAATTACACGTGGAGTGCTAAAGCCAGAGATCTGCATAGAGCATGGAGCATGGAGCATGGAGACCTGTGCGTATGTTTGGAAGTGTTAGAGGCATTGTAACCCTGAAGAAATTTTGAATGTAGAGGACCTGAGTAGAATCCGGTGGCTACGTGGGTTGATGCTTGAATTGTGTGAGCATGTACACAATGTTGGAGTGCATGAAACAACATTGGAGTTGGTGTATGCATTGCGTTCAGAAAATTTCTTGAAAATAATTTTTGACTTGTGTGGAAAAGAAATCAACGTGCGTGCATTAGTTTTGGAGCTGCATGAGGTTTTTTAAAGCTCTGCATTGTTTTTTTTTTTTGCATGTCAATACACATAATATGTCCCTTATGCATAAAATGGTGTGCATTAAAATTTGGAAAGATAATTTATAAAATTTCAGGTGGAGTGAATTAGAAGGAGAGAGACTTATTGGAGATGCAAGAAAGTTTTTTTTTTTATATTGAATATTATGGAGAGAGAAATGTTTAGTACTTTGAGAATTAGTGTTTTTTTAGAGAGAAATGCTGTGAAGGAAGAGTCAAACTTGAGTTTGTATATGAGATTATATATTTATGCCATCATAAATATTTTTGTAAAGGGCTTATCTCCTTTCGAATTGCGTTGAGACACATTTATTGTACTCAAAACTTAATAAAAAAATATATTTTGTGGTGGTTGTATTAATAAATCTCACTTACTCTTCTTATGGCGACAAGCAGTATTGTATTGCCTAAACTTGTTGGCACAAGCTACTTTTATTGGAGAAAACGCATGCAACCTATATTCATCACTAAATATTTATGGGAACTTGTAACTAATGGATATACCATGTCATATCCTGATGAATTCATAGCATTAAGTGTTGATGAAAAGAAATCCCTTAAGGAAATTATTAAGAAATATAATGAAGCACTTTCACTTATAGGAAGCGCTTTTGAATAATCTATATTTCCAAGAATTAGTGGTGCAATATCATCTAAAGAAGCATGGGATATCTTAAAAAATACATATGAAGGTGTTGTTGTAGCTAAACTGCAAACATTAAGGAGGAATTTTGAAAATTCCCGTATGCAAATTAATGATTCCATTCATGATTACATCACAAAAATGAAAGATCTTGTTAATCAGACAAGGTCAATAGGTGAAGATGTTCCAGAACGAAGGCTAATTGGGAAGATTTTAAGAAGTGTTATTCCTAAGTTTCAGATGGTCACTACCAGTATTATGGTCTCTAAAGATTTAAATACCATGAAAATTGATGAATTAAGTGGATTCTTGTTAACTGTTGAAGAGAATCAACAATTTGAGCAAGTAGAACATGCATTTTTTGCAAATCATAGAGGAAGAGGAAGAAGTAAGGGTCAATATCATAATCATAATCAAAACAGAAATAAACATAGTTCATAAGGAAATGCATCACCTTTGAGAGATAGAGGCAAGAATCCCAGTCAGTTTAGAGGAAGAGGCAGAGATGGATCTCGTGGAGGAGGACAAGGAAGAGATGGAGGTAGAAATGGAGGTAGAGGTGGAGGAAAAAAATGTTATTATTGCCAAAAACTTGGCCATATTGAAAGAGATTGTTATACAAAAACGCGAGATATGGAGCGAAAAGGTGCTAATACAGTTGTTGAAGAAACTATGAATGAAAAGTTATTCATCTCAAGTTTGATGGCACATAGTGAATAAAGTGAAGCATGGTATATTGATTTGGGATGTTTGACTCACATGACATCTCAAGAGGAGTTGTTTACCAAAATTAATGATAATTATTCTAGTAAAGTTGTATTTGGTGGTGATAGTGTTTCTCAGGTGAAAGGGAAAGGGATGGTTGCAATACTAGCATTACATGGAAAAAAAAAGTTAATTGAGGACACTTCGTTGACACCAACATTGAAGAAGAATCTACTTTCTGTAGGACAGATGATGAAGCAAAAATACAAATTAGTGTTTGATGATAAAGAATGCCTAATCATGAATAAGTTGAATAAAAATGTGGTTGTAGCAAGAGGTGAAATGACTGAAGATAGAATTTTCAAACTCTCTTTTGATTCAAGTAATTCACAAAGTTTGAATACAATTAAAGAAGAAAATAGTAAGATTTGGCATTATAGGATGGGGAAATCTAAATTTTCAGAGTCTGGTGTTGATGAGAAAGCAAAACATGGTGAATGGTCTTCCTCATATCATGTTGGATGATAAAGTATGTGAAGGATGTATTTTTGGGAAAAAACACATGGAAAGTTTCTCAGACAGAGCATGGAAGGCTAAAGAAGGTCTAGCATTGGTGCATTCAGATTTGTGTGGTCCAATGGAGATTGTGTCTTTTGGAAAGGCACACTATTTTCTCACTTTCATTGATGATTATTCTAGGAAGACCTGGGTGTATTTTCTGCAAGAGAAGTCTAAAGTGTTTTCTCATTTTCTTGAGTTTAAGGCTTTAGTTGAAAAGAAAAGTGGTTTAAAAATTCTCACCCTAAGAACAGATAATGGGGGAGAATACAAGTCAAATGAGTTTTTGAATTACTATAGGAAGAATGGAATAAAGCGAGAGTTTACCAATTCATATTCTCCTCAACAAAATGGTGTTGCAGAGAGGAAGAATAGGACCATAGTTGAAATGGCTAGAAGCATGTTAAAAACTAAGTCATTTGGAAGTGATTTTTGGGTTGAAGCAGTACACACAACATTATACACTCTTAACTGATGTCCTACAAAGGCAGTTTTGAATTTGAATCTAGAAGAAGCATGGTCAGGATACAAACCAAGTGTTGCACATATGAAATTTTTTGGCTGTATTGCATATGCACATGTTTCTAAGGAAAAGAGGAAGAAATTAGATGATAAAAGTGTGAAGTGTATCTTTATTGGATATAGTACTGAAACAAGAAGTTACGGGTTGTTTGATCCCGAAGCAAAGAAGGTGATAATAAGTAGAGATGTTGTTTTTGATGAAAGGGAATCTATCATCCAGAATAGGTACAATTTGAATTGAAGAAAGATGCAGTGAACATTTTTGATGAATTAAATTCCAAGTTAGTAAAAGAAGATGAAGTTAAGAAGAAGCCTAAGTGGCTTGAAAGAGGTCATTTAGAAAGCAGTATGTTAGATATAAATTTTGAAAGAAGGTTTACTAGATCTCAAATTTCTCTAGTGAATTATGCACTTATGGGTCAGGTAATGAAAATGGATGAACCACATGATTATGCAGAATCATCAAGAAAGAAATACTGGAATGAATCTATGGAAGCAGAAATGAATGCGTTGGTGAAAAATGATACATGGGACTTGGTAAAATTACCAAAGGGAAAAGATGTAATTGGCACTAAGTGGGTTTATAAAACCAAGTATAAGTCAGATGGCACAATTGATAAGTCTAAGGCTTGTTTAGTTGCAAAGGGATATGCATAAAAATAAGGAATTGATTATACTGAGACATTTGCCCCAGTGGAAAATTTGGATACAATCATGATGGTTCTTGCATTAGCTGCATAGTACAAGTGGCCAATTTTTCAGATGGATGTTAAATCATCTTTTCTAAATGGTTATGTGGATGAAGAAATTTATGTGGATAAACCTAAAGGTTTTGAAATGTCGGGAAAATAAGATTATGTTTATAAGTTGAAGAAGGCCCTGTATGGTTTAAAGCAAGCGCCAAGGGCATGGTATTCAAGAATTGATAAGTATTTTCAGGATCATGGATTAGTTAAAATTTTATCTGAGCCCAATATTTATATCTTTCAATCAGGACAAGGCATTCTGATAATTGTCTTATATGTTGATTGTTTGATCTACATAGGGAAAAATACTTAACTATTTCAAAGGTTTAAGTCAAATATGATTGCTGAGTTTGACATGACAGAACTTGGTGAGTTGCATTATTTCTTGGATATTGAAGTTTGGTAGAAGGAAGATGGTATTTTCATGTCACAAGCCAAGTATACTTGGGACATTCTGAAGAATTTCATAATGTTGAGTTGCAAGCCATCAACAAATCCTTTGGAAGTTGGGTTGAAGTTAGACAGACATGATGGCTCCAATTCAGTTGATGTTACTTTGTATTTTCGATTGGTTGGAAGTTTGATCTACTTAACTACAACTTGGACATATATTTAATTTGCAGTCAGTATGGTATCAAGATTTATGGCAGAACCCAAGGAATTGCATTGGAAAGCAACAAAGAGGATTTTAAGATATATTGTGAGGAAAAGTTGGTTATGGCAGAATATTTTAGGTTGATTGGTTATACAAATTCAGATTGGGTTGGATATATGGATGACATGAAATCAACTTCAGGGTATTCATTCAGTACAGGTTCAGTGGCTGTTTCTTGGAGTACTAACAAGCAACCTATAGTTTCTCTCTCCACAGCAGAAGTAGAGTATAAAGCGGCAACAACAACAACATGTGAAGCAGTTTGGTTAAGAAGAATTCTAGAATATATACGTGAACAACAAAAGAAACCCACTTAGTTGATGTGTGATAATAAAAGTGATATTTAGATGACCAAGAATCCAGTTTTCCATAAGAAGACCAAGCATATTGATATTCAATATCATTTTGTTCGGGATATGGTTCAACAAGGAGTGACCGAGATCAAGTACTGTAGAACAGATGAAAATGTAGCTGATATATTCACTAAAGAACTGTCGAAGGGAAAGTTCTGCAAATTCAGAGATGATCTTGGAATATTTCCAAATGATCATTATGGGGGAGAAATGTTAGCATGATAGACCATTTGTGAAATATTAAATAATTAAAGTTGTTGTTTTTAGTGAGAGATTTATGGAGAAATTAGTGGAATTATAGATGAGAGATTTGTGGATGATTGTTGAGATAATAATGGAGTGATTTTTGGAGTTATTGATTGAGAGATTTGTGGAGATGAAAAATCCCAACATCTCTCCTCATGTATAAATATATATCTATGTTAATGAAATTTGATAAGATTTGTTGTGTGAGAGCTGTGTGCATTATTGATAAATATTTTTATGCTCTATAATTTATTTTCACTGTACTGTGATTTCTTTCATACCAACCACTACACTAACTCTGATTCATCTTTCAATGAATGTAGCTAAACCATGCCACGATGACACAACACTGCACATCCTATACTATTTCCAACTCTGCATCTGCACTGCAACCTAATCAATATCCCTCTCACTGTTGTTGCTGCTATTGCAACTGATACACATCCAAAATATTGAATCAATTGTGTCTTTATCCTACAACTGTCTCTTGAGTCTCTGATTGTTAGTAAATCTCCCTTTTTCACCCGCTCGGTTGCTAGCTTTGCTATTCACACTCCAATCTGGAGTGAGAAAAAATACTTGTTTGTACTTCCTTTTACAAATGGAAATATATATTTCTAAAGTTAGAAAGACTCTAAGATAAATCCCCTCTGTGTGTACACTTTCTCTTCCACCTGGCACTGAATCTGCTCTAGCAAACTATTGCAAACCCTCTGTGCCTAGATAAGAATTTTCTCTACGAAAATAATGAGTTGCTGCTCCCTCTACATGCTAGAATCACTTCCCTAGAAAAATAAAAATTTCTTGCCACCTGCAACTGGAAAATTGAACCCATATCCAACAATTCCCACTGCCTAGATAGGCATTGAAAAACCTTTGAAAATATCGGCATGCTGCTCCCTATGAACAACATAATTTTCCTCTTTCGACTCCGAGCCTCTTTTTAGTTAAATATTCTCTAATAACATGTGAAAATTCCCTGAAATGAAACAACTAGAAATAATTCTTCTAACTGTAAAAGTAATTATGTAGTATATTTTGTTTACGACAAAATAACAAATTATTCACATTGCAATTTCTTCACCACAAAAGTTAATTGTGGAAGAAAAAATAATAATTGAGAAATGCTAGCACACACACATAAAAATGGCATTGTTATTTTTGGGCAAATGTCCCCGGAAAATTGCCTATGTGGGATAACTGGTGCAATAGTGAGGGTTTTTATTATTATGCAACATAAATTCCGAGTACAATAAAATAATGCCAAAATGGAATTTCTGTCCAAGAGAAATACTAGAAAAATTCACTGAGGGAAATTTACCCTTTCTCCAAGAAATCCCTACAACTGACTCCCTTTGAAAGGCTAGTTCACAAACCTCTGCCCATACCCTTTTGTGTTTCTCCTGCACAGTCCTCCACTCATGTGGATGAAAAAACCTCTCAAAACAAGACATCCTACATGTCTCTATTACTGGAAGTGACTCTCCAACACTTTGGAATAATTTCCTAGCCATTATATGTTGAATCAAGCTTCCCCACAGCTAAATCAAATTTCTTAATTGAGCCTTTGCGCAAATCCTACGCAGCCTCGTGGAGAAATAATACGACCTCCTCTCACTGCCTCTTTAGAATTGAAAAATCCTCCAGAATACTACTATACTTCCCCTCTGCCACCTACTACTCGATCTCACTGCTGAATCACCTATCTCTTGGGAGAATTACTTGAAATGTAACAACTGGAAAAAAATTCTTCTAATTATAAAATTAATTATACAATTTATTTTGTTTATGAGAAAATAACGAATTATTCACACTGCAATTTCTTCACCATAAAAACTAGATGCGGAAGAAAAAATAGGAATTGGTAAATGTTAGTACACACACATACAAATGACATTGTCATTTGGGAAAATGTCCCGAAAAAAACCCATTGTGGGAAAATCAGTGGAACAGTGAAGGTTTTTATTATTATGCTACAGAAATTATGAGTACAATAAAATAACACCAAACTAGAATTTCTATTTGAGAGAAATACTAGCAAAATCCACGAAGGGAAATTTAACCTCGTTCCAAGCAATCTAGACAATTGACTCCCTTTGAAAGGCTAGTCGTCTAACCTCTCCGCAAACCCTTCTGCACTGCTCTTGCACAGGCCTCCACATGTGTCATTGAAAAACCTTGTCACAACAAGCTGCCATGCCTATTTTGCTGCTGGAAGTGACTCTCTAGCACTCTGTAAGAATTTCCTAGCCATTGGATGCTGAATCAAGTTTCCCCATAGCTAAATCAAATTGCTCAATTGCGACTCTGTGCAGCCCCAATGTAGCCTCCTAGAGATATAATACAACCTACTCTCACTTCCTGATCCAGGTGGATATTGGTGCCCACCCACCTAATCCATTTAGACCCGCACCATCAATTCTTTCAGTTTTTCAGTTTCAACACAACTTACTATTTTTAGTAGTTTTTCAGGTCATGAAATTCTAGAGCCATTTTGAGGCCCTAATGATCTAGTTGGATACTGGTGGCCACCCACCTATTCCATTTGAACCCCCACCATCAGTTCTTTCAATTTTTCAGTTTCAACACAACTTACTATTTTTAGCAGTTTTTTCGGGTCCTGAACTTCCGGAGCCATTTTAAGGCCCCAAACGATGTTTTTTGGGAAAACTGGGAGCAACATGGGTCTATGGATTTATATTTATCACTCAAAAGTTATAGTTGTTGGATAGATCTTTCTAACGAGGTATTGAGCGCGTCAAACGAAGATCGTATGCCAAAGTTACGTCCCCGAGATGATTGATGTACCAATTTACCCAAACGGGGCCCATAGTTTTGGCGCTTCATCTCCTAGGGTTAGGTTTTTGGATGTTTAGGGTTTTCCATTATTTCTCAAGAATAAATAGGCCTTCGAGCCTCATTGTATTAGAGTTTAGAGGCCTGTAGCCGCCACATCTCTTCTTATAGATATGATACCAACGTCCTAGCTAGTTTATTTCCATTATGTCTGTAAGCATATTTATGTTATTTGATATTAATGAAATGAAATATTATTTCCGCTGCATCTCTGTATTTATGTCTATTTTTGTATTTTATTTCATTCCTGCATAAATCCGAATCAATGGTATCAGAGCCATCTACTCTTTCTCTGTTTTTCTTTGCATGTCCCCAATGAGGTCAGGGTATAAGGAGTTAGGGCTTGATCTCGTTGAACCCTTGCAATATCAACCTCGCAAACCCCGATGAACTCCCATGAAGGAAGAAAAGAAATATGAGGGAGCAGGAGATCCTATGAAAATATTGCTCGAGGAGGCCCTCGAGAAACAAAGGAACACGATGATGGATAACTTTTCTGAGATCCTTCAACGACTTCCCACCTACAACGCATCTACATCCAACAACCACTCTGGAGGCGCCACTCCCTTCAAGTTATAGGTAAACTTTGACATTCATTTATTTGAAGGCTAGATAGATGTAGACGTTGTAGATATATGGTTGAATTTTCTAGAAGGGTATTTCTTGGTCCATGATTTCTCTGACTGAGAAAAGATTATTTTTTCACTCAAAGCCGCCCCCCATGCCAAAGATTGGTGGGAAACCTATTGTGAGAAAAAGGATGAGAGGGAACCCTCTTTGTTCTTGATCGCACCCACTTGGAATTTTTTCTGAGATGGCATCAAGGAACAATATTACCCCGTGGGGAGCTATGAAGACAAGTACATCCAATGGACCACGCTGTGGCAGAAAAGGGATCAAGATGTGCACGAACTGACGAATTTGTTCCATACCCTATGCACAAAGTTGGGTATTAAATATTCAAAGATACATTTGGTGCTCAAGTACCCCAGTTGCATGCACAGACACATTTAAGAGGAAATGGAATTCCTTGACATTACCTCGCTTGGCACAAAATATCTCTATGCCACCAAGATCGAGCAAAAATTTAAGCAGAAGAAGCGAGAATTTGGATCTGAAAATCTGAAGCCAGGGAAAGGCACCCCCAAACCATAGGACAGGGGGTAGAGCCAAAGTGGGGTGACTCAAAACACCACCACAAATCCAAAGAATGAAATAGGGAAGTGCTGTGAATTTCATAATAGCCCTACTCAGAGCACAAACGATTGTCAGGCCAAACAGTCGTTGGTGGCCGAACTAAAGGCACCCAAATCATATGCATGTTCGGATCCTGAGCCAGAAATAGACAAGGGAGATGAAAAAGGGAAGAAGATAATTGATGCAGACCCCAGTGCCATTGTTTCCACCACCAAGCTCTAGAGGGAGGATCTCGAGGATCCAGAGGACGGGGAGCGCCTCTTCCAATAGCAGATGTGGGTGAAAGGTTCTCCACAACAATTTATTGTCGATAGTGGAACCCAATAGAACCTCATTTCAGCAGAGGTCGTGAAGCGGCTCGACCTACCGACCATAACACACCCGCATCCGTATACCATCGGGTGGCTTCACCTAGGGAGATATCTCTGCGTCTGCTAGCAGTGCCTCCTTCTGTACAACATCAAGCCATTCACAGATGAGTTATTGTGTGATGTTGCTCCTCTTGATGTAGCTAATGTATTATTGGGCCAACCATACTTATGGAGACGACATGCGGTGTATGAGTCTAGGCCTCGTTCTGTTTTTATTACTTTGGGAAATAAATTGTACAGGATACCGGAGGTAGTACCGCCTCCTGCCATCTCCTTGACTATTGCAAAACAATGTAGTAAGATTGTTTCCCAAACAAAGAAATTTATTTTCTTTACAACTCGCTCAGAGGGAAAGAAGAAGATTGTGGCCACAACCTTGAAACACGACTCCCACGCACGACTGCAATAGATGGACAAAGTCGTGGAGGAATACGAGGACATTTTCTCCTCACCCACAGAGGTTCCTCGACACTGTTAGGAAAAGCACTCAATTGATCTGACCCTCACCGCACCATCGCATTATGTTGCCATACCTCATGTGAATACACAGAAATAATCCACACATGTACTGTCTGAGGTAACCAAATTTATTGAATGCATCCAACATGCCCACTAGCAGGTCCACGACATCCTGGACAAATCCAATACCAAGTTCAACAGAATTTTCCTCTCATGGAGGAAATTAATGCAATGGGGATCCTTGCTTCCTAAGGAGGGAGGAAATATCCAGGTTGATATTGGTGGCCACCCACCTATTCCATTTGGACCTGCACCATCAGTTCTTTTAGTTTTTTAGTTTCAACACAACTTACTATTTTTAGCAGTTTTTCGGGTCATGAAATTTCAGAGCCGTTTTGAGGCCCTAATGATCCAGTTGGATATTGGTGGCCACCCACCTATTCCATTTGAAGCCCCACCATCAGTTCTTTCAGTTTCAGCACAACTTACAATTTTTAGTAGTTTTTCAGGTCCTGAACTTCCGGAGTTGTTTTGAGGCCCTAAACGACATTTTTTTGTGAAAATTGGGAGAAACATGGGTCCATGGACTGATTTTTCTCACTCAAAAGTTATAGTCCTTCGATAGATATTTCTGACGAGCTATTTAGCGCATAAAACGGAGATCGTATGCCAAAGTTACATCCCCGGGACGATTGATGTACCAATTTACCGAAACAGGGACCATAGTTTTGGTGCTTCATCTCCTAGGATTAGGTTATTGGATTTTTACGATTTTCCAGTATTTCTCAACAATAAATAGGCCTTCAAGCCTAATTTTTTCAGAGTTCATAAGTCTGTAGCCGCCACATCTCTTCTCAGAGATACGATACCAACGCCCTAGCTAGTTTATTTCCATTATGTCTGTAAGAATATTTCTGTTATTTGATATTAATGAAATGAAATATTATTTCCACTGCAACTTTGTGTTTGTGTCTATTTATTTATTTTATTGTGTTCCTGCATAAATCCAAATCGCTTCCTCTGACTGGAAACCTCTTTGGAATACTTCTATACTGCCCCTCTACCACGTAGTACTCGATCACTAGCTCGATCTCACTGTCGAATCAATTTCCATTGGAAAATTGAACTACCTTGATAACTATGTATCTGCATTGGTGTGTCCTTACCCATAAAAATCTTCTTATAATATCTATTTGGGACTCCAATGACTAATATGAAAACTTAATCGATGGCTACGATCATATCCAAGTCGATTTGTGTGAATTTATAGAGAATTTTCTCCTTTCTCAATTAATTACTATTAATTAACCAATTTTCCTAAGTTAGACTTAGGAAAAATTTAAATGATTTTCGATTAATTTAATTAGGCTATCTCTAGGTGGAATTTACAAAAATGATTTTTGGGTTTAGGAGAACTCCTATGTTTTAGCCTCTCCATGAAGTGTCGAGACTAGAACACCATTTGATGCTACAAAATCTAGCATTATCTACCTACACAAAGCCACCCACTAAATTCTCTGGAATAGAAATACTGGAATTGAGAGCTACTACATCATGGAGATCATTAAATGAGGTTTCCAAGCTTCTAATAACATTAATAAATTTATCCTCCACCAGGAGCTGGGAGGATTGACGCTACCACTCAACCATTTCATCTTGATTCTTCCTAGCTACCCTTAATGCCTCAAGCACACCCACAAGTTTTTCTATTAGATGATTCAAAATTTTGAGGTTCATAGTGAGACAATTTCTCCATGTCACGAGAGAAACACAACAACTAAAACTTAATCACTTTAAAAGAGTTCATCGACTTTGCAAAAACACACAGATTGTGATCATCATGGTAATCTTAGAAAATTACACTTGTCTCTATATAACCATATAAGGTGAGACATATTCGCGGACCCATTGAAGAAGGAAAATCCAAATCCCACCTCGGGATCGACAAAGGATGATGAGAAGACTGGGGAATGAGAGCCCAAGACAATGACATTAACTTAGTTATGTAGCTTGGAGGGGATAAGGCCAGGTTCAAAGCAAAATCCCACCAGGATCGCATAAGAGGAATTAATTGTTGAAGCCAAAAATGAAGATGGGAGGGGAGGAGCACTTGGCACATTTGAAGGGGAAAATGACACTTGGGGATTGTGTTTGAAAAATGGAAATGAATATATTTGACATACATCAAATACCAAATTTGTTTAAAGTGTTAGGAATTATTTGAAATCGAATGCTTCAAAAACCGATAGTCCTTTCCTTTTGACACTACAAAGTTCTAGGTGGAACATTGAAGGAATTAAAAAAAAGGAGGTTGCGATTTAATATGACTATGGGATATGAGAAAAATCATGTTTTCTATAATTTAGCATAATTAAACTTTGGGCCATCTCAAAGCAACATTTGGCCAAGGAGTCAACCAAGAAGTTAAGATGCCTATAAAAATGAATATATTCTACGTGCTCAAATTGAGAGGCTAATAGGAGGATCTAGTTAGACTAGAAGGAGAGTTAATACTTAACCCAATTATTTCCTTTACCATATGTAGGATAATTACCATTGAATCACCAAAGACCACGATCCTCCAACAAGTTAAGATGCCTATAAAAATGAATATATTCTACGTGCTCAAATTGAGAGGCTAATAGGAGGATATGGTGTAGACTGGAATGAGAGTCAATACTTAACCCAATTTTTTCCTTTACCATATGTAGGATAATTACCATTGAATCACCAAATACCACGATCCTAGAGACATTTCTTTTCAAGGCTATTTCCAGGCCATTCCAAAGAGCCATCAAATAGGCCTGATATTTTGTTGCATGCTCCAATATCCATGCAAATTGAGCTTCAATTTTTTCACCAGGACCGATAAAGACTCCTGCCACTCTTGCCTCCCTCGAATTCCTTCTTGAAGCACCATCAAAGGAGGGAGAAGTCACATTCTGACCTTTTTTCCATTGGTTGAATTCAGACTGATTTATATTAATAATGAGAACTACTTCTTTGGTCAGATGCTTCGAAATGAATGAAACAGGTGTGAAAGGCATCTGGAGATGGATCCATTCACATTCCTCAGGGAAAATATCCCCTAGTTCTTTGCGTTTGAACCCTCTAGTGGACATCGATTCAGTCAGAGATAGCAAAAAAAAATTAACTTTTGGTGTACAATCCAAATTCCATAATTTTTCCCAAATCTTATTTGAATCTGGGTGTGGGAGCTGGTTTCTCAAATTCCTATATCCCATTTTCACCAAATAATTACATTGTGTGCTTAGAATCCAGGATCAACTGTACTAGAAGTATACTAATATGGGAGAAAATTCTTTTAGTGAATTTAATAAATTATCCCACAACGACTTTAGATGGATTGAAAACTCCAAGTTGATCCAACACCTCCATACCCCTTTATTGTCCTATTCTGATATATCCTTTAGTTTGTTGAAACCATTATTTTGCATCCCATGTGCAAGGATTTTGAAATCTTTGCATTTACATAATAGACCATTGGAAAATAATTTCTCTCTCGAGATATCTATGCGAGCCCCATTCCTCGATTTCCAAATAAGGTGATCAATGATAATAGGGGAAATTTACTTGCACAATTTACAAATATAAGATCTTGAACCTTCCCACCAAACAAATTCTACTCGGAGTAAATGATTCTTGTTGAATTATTTCCGCAGAATGGAAGATTTATACCACTCTTTGGAATCTGAATTAAGTCTCTAAACAATTATAACTCCTAGAGCCATGGTCATATACAAATTGTATATCATCGCCATTTTTCCATTAGATTTTGGGAGATTAACAATATTCCAATTCACTAGATGAAATTTTATTTCGCTGTCTCTCCTGCCTTGCCAAAGAAACTTGCAAATTAGCAAGCTCATCTGGTTGAGCACAACTTTTGGGGCCAAAATTCTAGAGCATAGAAAGATAGGAATGGATGGAATAATATATTTAACCAACACAACATGACCCAATTAAGAGAGCCATTGGGAACCCAAAGCTTGAATATTCTTCCGAATTTGAGGCATTGAGAGATATGGGGATTCCCAAATATTCAAAGAATTGCCAATTTGATTGTAAATGAAAACCATTAGAGAAATTTTGAGGTCTAAAATGGGCCTCCTAAGAAAAATGTACAACCAAAATAAACTTTATAAGAACCAATAGGATTCAAGATGATAATGTCAACCAAGGGGGATGATTCATAATTTTTGGGTTAAAAAATATTACAAAATAATAAAATAATAAAACTACTTTTTCAACTTATCTCCCCAAGGGTTTAGTCAAATTTCGAGTGAGATTACTCATTGCATGAAAAATTTAATTCCTCATCCAAGGAGTACCAAGGTTGCATACTTTCGATGGACCCTGCTACACGAAAAATGAGAAATACATGGAAAAACGTATTTGCAATCATGTTTTTTTAATGTATTTCTCATCTTTTGTCTAGCAAGCTCCATAGAAAATATGAAACATGGGTACTCCTTGGATGAAGAATCAAATTCTGCATCGAACGAGTGTTTCCGCTCAAAATTTGAGAAAACCTATAGGGAGGTAAGTTGAAAATATGAGCTGAAAAAATAGCTTTTTTCTTTTTTTCCCTTTAGATTTTGATGATATAATCTAATATTATTTTATTTTTTCCACTATTATTTTATAATTTCCTAAGGAGGCTAATTTTATACCTCAAAATTCCCCTAATGCTAGGACCATTTCTATTTCATTTGAGAGTGAGCAGTTCCACCCAAAAATTAGGCTCCATTTTTATTGACCAAACCTCCCGATAGATCTAGGTATTGATCTAAAATCAATTTAAACAACTGAGCAACTAGCTTGGAGGCTCCCCCTAACAATAGAATTTCATTAAAAAACTAGGTGTGATTCACATATTTAGTGCTCTTAGCATTACTCAAATCTCAAATTCTCCCTTCCTTTCTTGCAAAATTGAGGTTCTTGCTTGTACTTTTCGTTACTAAAATATAGAGTAGAGGGGAGAGAGGAAACCCTTGCCTCAAACTTCTTGAGGTGGAGAAAAAATTGTAGGGGAAACCATTAACCAAAGGATATAGGAATGATATTTCAATACAAGCTCTAATTGAATTAATGAACTCCATATAGGAACCTTACTTTTCCATCACATAGAATAAAAAGAAATGACAAATTCTATCAAAGGCATTTTCCATATCAAGCTTGATAGCCATACCTAGTTTGCCCCGATGCTTGCTTGAATGTATTGCCTTTTGTACAAGAATAATATTATCTAGGACTTGTTGGTGCTTCATAAAATCACACTGGTTTTCAGAAATTATAGTAGGGAGAACCTTTTTGAGCCTATTGGATAATACATTTGTTAGAATCTGGTAGGCCAAATTGCATAGCGAGATATGGAGGAATCGAGAAAATGAAAATGGCCTAGTCTCATGTGGAATTAGAGATAAAAAGGATGAGTTTGTATTAGCTCCCAACCTTCCTTTCGATCTAAAAGATTTAAGTATTCACAATAAATATTTTTTGATAAAATACCAAAAGTCCTGTAGAATCTTATTGTGAAGCCATCCAAGCCTAGAGATTTATCCAACTCCAAAGACCATATAACTTCAATTAGCTCCTATTTATTAATCGGTTTAACTAGATGGAATTTTACAAGTTCGACAATATGGAAGAGAGACAAGAGAATACATATTTATTTGATTCTAGATCATTAAATTTGTCCTCCAAATACAGATTCTTGACAAAGTAGAAAGCCTCAATTTTAATTTCATGGAAGGAGCATATATTTGGGAAACATTTAGAAGATATTTCCTTAACTTGATTCCTCATTTCTCTTGCTTTAGTCTTCTTATGAAATAAATAAGTATTTCTATCACCCTCCTTTAACCACAAGCTGCACACCTTCAATTGTTAGTATTCTTCTTCCTGCCTGTTAATTTTGAAAATTTGATTACTTAGATGTTTTTCTTCTTCTAGGTTCTTATGGTTTCTTCAGACTCCATCAAACCTTGATGGGCTTTGAATCTAGTCTAGAAGGTTGAAGGTTGATTTTAGTCTAGGTTCTTAAAGTGTGCTTCAAAAACTTCAACTTTGATTCCCAAACATATCCTAGATATCCCTAGACTGACATTACTTGAGATTGACATATTAGATTGACTGCCCCTTATATCAAAAGCAACCCTGAATTAAACCAAAAAGGAATCAAGCCTAAATATCATGGAGGGTCCAAATCCAACTTGGCGGGTTTGTGATTAGAATCCCCCTGGGCTAGAATAGTAGATATACATTTTGTGCCTTTTACAAACTAGATTTTGTGAATGAGAAAGAGGTCTAACCTTGCCACTATATGTAATTGCTGCTTCTCCAATTTGACCAAGTATATTTCCCCTTTTTTGGAACGAAATCAAGAAGACCCCACTCACTAACAATATCTTCTATTCTTTCTTGATGTTGATCCCTAACAATTCTTCCAACATGTTTTTCAGAAGAAAAAATAATAATTTTAAAATCACCCCCCATCACACTATATATATTCCAACGCCCCTCTTTAAGAGTTTTAACGATTCCCATAAATATTATTTTTCACTATACAAAACTGGAGCATAGAATTTATAAGGGAAAATATTTCTTTTGACTCCTTATCCTCTAGCTTGAAAACAACCCAAAAATGGAATTTGGCACCATATTTTAGCATAAATCTAGATTCTAAACAAAGGGTGTGAATTCCACAAGAAGTTCCACGGGAGCTCTACGCTATACCCACACTATTTTTCCAAATTATTCTTGACAAGGCCATGGCCTCTTGTTCTGCTAGTTTTGTTTCATCGAGAAACAATATATCTTTAACTACCTTGGGTTTGACGGAGTTTCCCAATCCCCTAATGTTCCATGAAATTATTTTCATTTATATTTTGAGGCAACAGACTTACCTCCACCAACCTTGGATCACACAATTTCTTTGTTCTCATGTTTAAGAGAATTTCTGTTATCTGTTGTTGATTTCCAAGTTTAATATTTTGCTTTGCTTCATCCTCTATTGAATCTCTCTTAGATAGTCTGCCTTTTTTTTAGGATTATAGCTCGTGGCTTGTTGTGTCACTGCCCCAATTTAGCCTCTTTTTTTGTAGCTATTGTCAAAAATTTCCCACCTCCTTCAACATAATCAGTTGACCTAGGAGAAACATATCCATCATGGTTATCCAACCTAGATTGGATAAAAAGAGTTAATATACTTTGATGAAGCTAAATATCATCAATGACCACTACGATGGTATGGATTAGAGGGTTTTCTTCATGGTTTTTCTTGGAAACTTCTTCATCATGATTTCCTTCTGAGCTCAGGATTTATTCCACAATTGGGGTCTCAATTGGTCCTTTTCTTCCTGAGAAATAATGACATATGTATTTGTTGAAGTTGAGGCCACATTCACATTCGAAGCTTTATATTTTATAGTGGATCCTTTCCCTTTGTTTGACCCTCTTTTTTGAGCTTGCCATTGCTCCCCAGCTTCAATAGTTGAAACATTCCCCTTTCCAATTGTAGACTGATTACAATTCCATGCAAATTGCCCATATTCATGGAAACTCTTGCACTTGAAAGGGAGTTGATCAGATTCGAGATGTTAAAAATTCTTCCACTTGCCTTGCATTAAGATAGTTTTAGAGGGTAATCCTTTCTCCAAATCCTCCTCAATCAAAATTTTTGTGTAACCAAATTGTTTCCCTTTCCGTTCTTCTTATTATAGGAACCTTCCCACTCCATTCCTAATGGCCTTTAGATAGTCATCACTCCAACAAGAGAAGGGAAAATGGGAAAGCTTAATGCACACTGGAATAGATTTGGGAATTTTTCATTTGGATTAAATTCTAGAGTCTAGGTGTTCAAATACAAGCCTATGGTGCAAAAAAATTATGGTCCATTCCTGAAAATGATATCCCTACCTCTTTGCATTCGAAAAGGAAGGAGAAAAATTGTTACCAATTGCGTAAACTCGAATACCTCCTTTCATCAATTCCACATTTTTTTCAACTGTTTCATTGAATTTAGAGAGGGTCACATGCCCATAAACTTTCCAACAAGATCTCATTCATAAAAGGTTAGATAAGTCCTTCATAAAGCTATCATAAGTGTTTTTATTTCTAGGGTAAACAAACTATAACAATTTTCCTCAACATATAACTAATTTAAATGATTAGTGAGCATCAATTACATATAGATATCACCCATTATCATTAATAAGTTATATATAAAATTTCAACCAATAAACATGAAAGAATAATAGAAAATAACAATGAGACAATGAGACAAGAGACACATAAATTAGGTCCGAGGCCAAGGAAAAACCCACAAGGGGAAAACACAGATCTTTCCTTATGAGAGAGATAGTTCAAAGTTCATAAATAAATCTATAAATAAGATTTCAAGATAACATCTAACCAGAAAAAAGAGCTTGCAAGCCTCTCCTCCTTCCTTATGAAATTTCAGCCCCCCTTTCTTCTTCTTCCTTCTATGGAATAAAAATAATCAAGTCAAAAGTTGATGTACCAAGTGAGGAGGAGAGATCACTTGTTTATAGTCTTCCAAAAGGGTGCCTGCAAGGGGCCTAGTCGATTTGAGAAAATGTGGAGTTATAAATTCAAATTTAATTCCCTTTTCTTTTCTTGATGAAAATGCAGACCATGGATACCATATCTCTAACACTCCGTCTTAGCTAGGGGGGTACTTTTAATTCTCTCAAGATCAATCTCCCCAACAAATCCATGGGTCACTCAACAACATCCCAAGGGAGAGATCACAAGCCTCATCATAAGGAAATATATATGGCATCAAACACGTCCTATAAGCCAAAACACAATGGCATCCAAGTTAATTCCCAATTGACCAATGGGATCAATCAATGAGGAAACGTTCTCCAATAATATACATAGGGTCCATCTCCCGGACCATAACAAGGTCTCTCAATCCACGACCCAAGGGAGGAAGCCCTATCTCAATCCCAAAACATATGGTCTCTCGGTCCATGAACTAAGGGTAATAATTCATCCTTCCCAACCAAAATTTGTTGGTTTCTTAGTCTACGACCCAAGGATGCGAACTCAAGATGAATCTCCCCAACCAATCCGTAAATCTATGATGCAACTGCATCTAACCTAGGTGAAGTGTTTACTAGAGAATTTAGTTCTCAGAGTGAAGATTTAATTAATTAATGTATTTTTCCTATAGTTTTAAGAGAAAATGATAATTCTTCTAAATAGGAGAAGATTCGAGAGTATTGTGGAAGGTTTGAGAGATTTAAGAGATAGTTAGCTCTTATCTAGGGATAACAGATTAAATGAGATATTTTAGGGATCAAGAGAGATACTTTGGGAGTTAGTTTAGGGATCTAGAACCTAACTTGGTTTCTTATCCATTTGTATAAATTGAGGTGAGCCCATGAGCCATGTATGTATGTAGAAGTGTGTGAGTGAGTGTGAGGAATGAGAGGCCAAGTATGAGGCCAATAATCCTCTAATTATTTTATTTATTAATGAATCATTTCTGAATTTTTTTGTGCATGCCTATTGCATTTGATTTTCAGTTTTGGTGTGTGTTAATTTTGTTGAGTGTAGGCCCTATGGTTAGTTTGCTGCATCAAATTTTTGGTATCAACAATAGCCTAAGGGAGAGATGACAAAAAAGGTCCCCAACTAAACTTGTCTCTCATTCATCATGACCCAAGGGATCACTTTATCCTTAGAACCAAGCTCCCCAACCAGATTCATTGGTCTTCTGATAAATCGACCTAAGGGAGTGAAAATCCTCCCTTCCAATCCATTGATCTCTCAGCTGTAGGCCAACTAATATTCATGATGTTGTACAATCAAATATTCCTCTCCAAGAGGGATTTTCAGCCATTCCAGGCTTCTCATAGTAACAAACATCAAAAACCTTCTCAACAACAAAAAGTATCCATGGTGGATTTCAGAACTTGATCAAGCATTTTAGCGTACAATAATAGGCTAAACAACCAACTATTTATTAAACTTCAGTCATGGCTTCTCCCAGAAGAGATCATCAGAATATGAAACTGATAGTTCAAGGAGCCAATTAGAGAATATTACAGCTTCTTCAAAATTTTCATCATGGAGATGGACTTTCAGTCCATTATGAAAAATTACAACAAATATTTCATTAGGCTCATGCCTTTATGAAAACATCTCCCTCTTACATAGGACACAAAAGTCCTCATACCTTGTCAGAAAACATATCATTAATTTGTTGAAGATTGCAACAAGAAAAATTGAAGGAGGCATCCTGAAACATCATTCCTAATCCTAGTTGAAAAGTGATCACCTAAACTAGGTGGAGGCCACACAGGTGATTTTTGTCGCAAAGTCTATTTTTAGACATATGGAGCATATTCTATAAGTTGCGGGATGCTATTTGTGGATGGTTGGTCAAGTTAGAAAAATAGATGGACTTCTATTTTTAGACATATTGGGCGGAATCTATTTTTAGATTCCAGTCTAAAAATAGATATGTCGAATATTATTAGCTCTTAATAATATTTGGACTCTAAACATTATCTTATTCTCTTGGAGCACTTCAGTTTGATGCCTAGATGTGGCACATGCAGCTGACAGAAGGAAATACACTTTCCTAGGGTTTAAGTGAAGCTATTGCATGATGACTTCAGTTAGAACTCATGTGACAGAGTTTGGTGGAGTTGATTGAGGAAGTTAGTGGAGTTGTATTCAGTTTAACTAATCTAAACATAGTTGAGCTTTTTGTATCCAAGTTAACTAATAGATACAATTAGTGAAAGTGGTGTGAATTAATTATTAATTAATTCACTAATTATAAACTCATAAATCAACTAAAGAATACATCAGTTAACTTCAGTGCATGGACAGTTTCAGTGGAGACCAGTGCAGAAATAGGTGAAAGAGCAGGTTAACTATCGGTTGTGACTATACTATTGCTATTTGCAACACACAGATGGGTGGAGTAACCCATGAGGATTGCGTAGTTCAGGCTGGGTGGTTTATCTATATAAAGAGGCCATCCCATAGCTTGAAAACGCAATTCAGGTTGGCTATCAAGTGGCTAAAGGTTGGAGCATGAGTTTTACTAGATCTAGCTTGATAGTGTGTAGCAAGGGAGGTAGTGCATGAGAGCTTGCAAAGAGCTTTGTACTATGATTGTTACATGATCTCCATGACATGTATAATATACAGATAGTTGGGGGTTTTCAGCTTTAGGCTTTCCCATGAAATACTGTGTTCATATGTGTGAATTTTTATGGCTTTAATGTGTGCATGCAATTGATTTTATTTCCGCATGTGATGATCAATGGTAGAAGAGATTCTGTATTATGCATGAAGATAAAATGGTGTGTGATCAGGAGAATCTCGGTGGATAACATATCATTTATTCAAATTACTCATATAAAAACCCCAGGAGAAGCAGTCTCAGAAGGTTGTGGAGCAGCCACAACTGGAGATGCAGAAGAATCTTTATAGATTTGATGTAGATGGGATTTCTACGGAGCTTCCTACTGTTGGGAAGTGCAAGAAAGACATGCAATTGATGCTTGAGAGGGAGAAAGTTTTGCATGCAGGTAATAGTGAACCTCGGGATGTGGAGCAGCCACAAGATGAGGATCATGGAGTGGAAGAAACCACTCATGCAAAGAAATTTCGTGCCAGATGGGCAGAGGGAGTGCATGCAGCTATACCACCAGGTGAGAGGTGGGGCGACATGCATGGTTAATCCCAAGAGGAGATTTCTGGGTAGGATTCATGAGATGGTGTGGATCTCATGAGTTGAACCTGGCTACGAGGTGCCCACAGTGAAATAGTAGCATGATCAGTTGGATTGATGCAGGCAGATCAAAGTGACAGTGTTGGATACTGGAGCGCGAATCAAAGTTGACAACAAGTGTAGAGTGCATGGGTGCAAGTGTTCAATAGCGCAGTGGTTCCTGATGACATGTGCAGTTGGGCCCAGCAGAAGTCGAAGAATTTGATGATAGATGCATCAGACTGATTGAGTTGTTTGGAGCCTATTCAGTTTCAGAGGAGTTGCAGAGCAGATGCATGGAGTTGCATGGCGCTTGTGAAGGTTGCAGGGCGAATGCATGGAGTTGCATGTCGCATGAAAAGACAGTCCTTTCTTGTTGAGAGGGAGTGTTGAAAATGGCAACAAGAAACAGTGAAGGAGGCCTCCTGAAACATCTTTCCTGATCCTAGTTGGAAAGTGATCACCTAAACTAGGTGGAGACCACACATGTGATTTTTGTCGAAAAGTCTATTTTTAGACTATGTCTATTTTTAGACATATGGAGCATGGTCCAGGGATTGCAGTATGTTATTCTTGGAGTATTGGTCATGTTGGTAAAAATAGATGGATATCTATTTTTTGGACCTATAGGTCGAAGTCTATTTTTAGACTGCCTATCCTAAAAATAGGGAAGTCGAATATTATTAGCTCTTAATAATATTTGGACTATAAACATTATCTTATTCTCTTGAAGCACTTCAGTTTGATGCCTGGATGTGGCACATGCAGCTGACAGAAGGAAATACGCTTTTTCCTAGGGTTTAAGTGAAGCTATTGCATGATGACTTCAGTTAGAACTCATGTGACAGAGTTTGGTGGAGTTGATTGAGGAAGTTAGTGGAGTTGTATTCAGTTTAACTAATCTAAACATAGTTGAGCTTTTTGTATCCAAGTTAACTACTAGATACAATTAGTGAGAGTGGTGTGAATTAATTATTAATTAATTCACTAATTAAATACTCATAAATCAACTAAAGAATACATCGGTTAACTTCAGTGCATGGACAGTTTCAGTGGAGACCAGTGCAGAAATAGGTGAAAGAGCAGGTTAACTATCGGTTTGGACTATACTATTTCTATTTGCAACACACAGATGGGTGGAGTAACCCATGAGGATTGCACAGTTCAGGCCAGGTGGTTTATCTATTTAATGAAGCCATCCCATAGCATTGAAACATGCAATTGAGGTTGGCTATCGAGTGGCTAAAGGTTGGAGCATGAGTTTTGCTAGATCTAGCTTGATAGTGTGTAGCATGGGAGGTAGTGCATGAGAGCTTGCAAAGAGCTTTGTACGATGATTGTTACATGATCTCCATGACATGTATAATATACATATAGTTGGGGGTTTTCAGCTTTAAAGCTTTCCCATGAAATACTGTGTTCATATGTGTGAATTTTTATGGCTTTAATGTGTGCATGCAATTGATTTTATTTCCGCATGTGATGATCAATGGTAGAAGAGATTCTATATTATGCATGAAGCTAAAATAGTGTTTGATCAGGAGAATCTCAGTGAATAACTCATCCATTATTCAAATTTCTACATGGTATCGGAGCTGTGTTATAGATTTTTTACATGGAATGAGAGCGAGAATTTTTGGGTGCACGAATTTGTAGGGAATATCTGAAATTTTTGGTGAAATATTTTCAGAAAAAAATAGAATATTTGGATTCGTTGCAAAAAAATACTCAAATTGAAAAAAAAAAATCGGTTGAATTGGAGCTCAGATGAGGGAGATATCGTCGATTTAAAATCAGCTCTTTTGTTAGAAAATTTTGCGACGGCGGGACAATTGCAATGTGCGCGAGCCAAGAATCTACATGCACTGAGGTACAAGATGCATGCAAAGCTTTGAGAAGAAAATGAAAGGTTAGTGACTTGGTGGTTGAGAGGGAGCCTCTCAACATGTAGCGTGAGAAGCAGTCTCAGAAGTTTGTGGAGCAGCCACAACTGGAGATGCAGAAGAATCTTTATAGATTTGAAGTAGATGGGATTTCTATGAAGCTTCCTATTGTTGGGAAGTGTAAGAAAGCCATGCAATTGAAGCTTGAGAGGGATTTGGATTTGCATGCAGGTAAGAGTGAACCTCGGGATGTGGAGCAGCCACAAGATGAGGATCATGGAGTGGGAGCAACCACTCATGTAGAGAAATTTCGTGCCAGATGGGCAGAGGGAGTGCATGCATCCATACCACCAGGTGAGAGGTGGGGCGACATGCATGAGTAATCCCAAGAGGAGATTTCTGGGTAGGATTCATGAGATGGTGTGGATCTCATGAGTTTAACCTGGCTACGAGGTGCCCATAACATAGCAGTAGCATGATCAATTGGATTGATGCAGGCAGATCAAAGTGACAGTGTTGGATACTGGAGCACGGATTAGAGTTGACAGCAAGTGCAAGAGTGCATGGGTGCAAGAGTTCAACAGCGCAGTGGTTCCTAATGACATGTGCAGTTGGGCCCAGCATAAGTCGAAGACTTTGATGATAGATGCATCAGACTGATTGAGTTGTTTGGAGCCTATTCAGTTTCAGAGGTGACGGTCATGGGTTGCATGGCGCTTGTGAAGGTTGCGGGGGCGAATGCATGGAGTTGCATCTCACATGCAATGACGAGTCCAGAATTTCTTGTTGAGAGGGGAGTGTTGAAGATTACAAAAGCAGTGAAGGAGGCATCTGAAACATCATTCCCGTAATTCCCGATCTGATTTGGAAAGTGATCACACTAAACTAGGTGGGGGCCACCTGGGAGTGATTTTTGGCGCAAAGTCTATTTTTAGACATATGGATCATGTTCTATGAGTTGCGGGATGTTATTTGTGGATGGTTGGTCAAGTCGGAAAAATTAGATGGACTTCTATTTTTAGACATACTGGGCAGAATCTATTTTTAGATTGCCAGTCTAAAAATAGATATGTCGAATATTATTAGCTCTTAATAATATTTAGACTCTAAACATTATCTTATTCTCTTGGAGCACTTCAGTTAAGTGCACAGATGTGGCACAGGAGCTAACAGAAGGAATTACGCTATTCCTAAGAGTTATGTGGAGCTATTGCATGGATACTTCAGTTAGAACTCATGTGACAGAGTTTGGTGGAGTTGATTGAGGAAGTTAATGGAGTTGTGTTCAGTTTAACTAATCTAAACATAGTTGAGCTATTTGTATCTAGATTAACTGATTGATACAATTAGTGAGAGTGGTGTGAATTAATTATTAATTAATTCACTAATTATAAACTCATTAATCAACTAAAGAATACATCAGTTAACTACAGTGCCTGGACAGTTTCAGTGGAGACTAGTGGAGAGATAGGTGAAAGGGCAAGATAGACTATCTGTTGTGACTATTAGTGATGCATGAATTGCATCTACATATACAATGGAGTTGCCAATGATAATCACGCAGTCAAGGAGAGTGGGATTACATTGAATTGGTCTTTGTAATCAGCTTGGATTGCGCAGTGGAGGCAGGCTAGCAGGTGGCAAAGATCGGTGCATGGATTTGCAAGATTAGGCCTGATTAGTGTATGACGATTGTACTTTACTAAGAGCTTGTGATAAGCTTTGTATGTTTGTATGAGATTGTCATATGATATCCATGTTACATAATATATAGTTGGGGTTTTTAGCTTCAGGCTTTCCCGTTAAACAAATGTGTTATGTGTGTTTTTATTGCTTCATGTGTTTTGCAATTGTTGATTAAATTTCCGCAAGAATTATAGTGGAACGATTCTGTATTTTGCAAGAAGATAAATATTGTGAGATCAGGAGAGATGCCTATAAAGACTCTTTGTGGAGAAGGCAGGAAGGGTTTTGCTATATCTAGCTTGATAGTGTGTAGCAAGGGAGGTAGTGCATGAGAGCTTGCTAAGAGCTTTGTACTATGATTGTTACATGATCTCCATGACATGTATAATATACAGATAGTTGGGGGTTTTTAGCTTTAAGCTTTCCCATGAAATACTGTGTTCATATGTGTGAATTTTTATGGCTTTAATGTGTGCATGCAATTGATTTTATTTCCGCATGTGATGATCAATGGTAGAAGAGATTCTGTATTATGCATGAAGCTAAAATAGTGTTTGATCAGGAGAATATCGGTGAATAACTCATCCATTATTCAAATTTCTACATGGTATCAAAGCGATATTGATCATTGGAGCAATTGCAAAGCATTGAAGTGGTTGAGTTTTAGGATAAACTCAAGAAACATAAAGATGGAGAAATCTGGAATTGCCACAAATTGTCCACAGAAGAAGAAAAATAAGCAGGCTGCTGGGACTGCAGCTGGAGAGGCCTTAGCCTCACAGTATGAGCTGGATTTTTCGCTGATCGCATGCTTGGCCTCAAGTATGATGGATTCAGTGTGGTTCTTGGATAGTGGTGCTTCCTTTCGCATGACGGGAGATGTGAATCTTTTCAGTGACTTGGTGGAGAAATATCTCCAGTTGCATGTTGAGTTGGGCGACAATGGATGATACAATGCGACCGACATTGGTACCATAACCTTTCAGAGGGAGTCAGGTAAACTCATTCTTTTACAAGATGTAGTGCATGTTCCAAGTTTAAAGAAGAATTTGATCTCAGTTGCAATGTTAGAGGATAAAGGGTATGAATTTGTCTTTTGTGAAGGAAAAGTTTTACTTCGGCACAAGGCAACAGGACAAGTCAATAATGTTGGGATTCGAGCAATGAATCTCTACAGACTTGAAGTAGATGGGATGTCTACGGAGCTTCCTACTGTTGGGAAGTGCAAGAAAGACATGCAATTGATGCTTGAGAGGGAGCAAGTTTTGCATGCAGTGTATTAAAGTAGATGGGATGCTCCACGAGCTTCCTACTGTTGGGAAGTGTGAGGAAGCCATGCAATTGATGCTTGAGAGGGAGCAAGTTTTGCATGCAGGTAAGAGTGAACCTCGAGATGTGGATCAACCACAAGATGAGGATCATGGATTGGGAGAAACCACTCATGCAGAGAAATTTCGTGCCAGATGGGCAGAGGGAGTGCATGCAGCTATACCACCAGGTGAGAGGTGGGGCGACATGCATGAGTAATCCCAAGAGGAGATTTCTGGGTAGGATTCATGAGATGGTGTGGATCTCATGAATTGAACCTAGCTACGAGGTGCCCATAGCGCAGCAGTAGCATGATCAGTTGGATTGATGCAGGCAGATCAAAGTGATAAAGAAGCTCAAGGATCGAGCGCGGATCGCCGATAAAGAAGTGCAGAGTGCATGGGTGCAGAGTTCAACAGTGCAGTGGTTCCTGAAGACATGTGCAGTTGGTACCAGCAGAAGTTGAAGAATTTGATGATAGATGCATCATATTGATTGATTTGTTTGGAGCCTTTCAGTTTTGGAAGTGTTGCAGTAAGAGTTGCAGAGCAGATGCATGGAGTTGCATGGCGCTTGCAAAGGTTGCAGGGTGAATGCATGGAGTTGCATGTCAAATGCAAAGAGAGTCCTTTCTTGTTGAGAGGAAGTGTTGAATATTGCAACAAGAAACATTGAAGGAGGTATCTTGAAACATCATTCCTGATCCTAGTTGGAAAATAATCACCTAAACTAGGTGGGGCCCACAAAGGTGATTTTTGGCGCAAAGTCTATTTTTAGACTATGTCTATTTTTAGACATGTCGATCATATTCTATGAGTTGCAGGATGCTATTTGTGGATGGTTGGTCAAGTTAGAAAAATATATGGACTTCTATTTTTAGACATATTGGGCGGAATCTATTTTTAGATTGCCAGTCTAAAAATAGATATGTCGAATATTATTAGCTCTTAATAATATTTGGACTCTAAACATTATCTTATTCTCTTGGAGCACTTCAGTTTGATGCCTGGATGTGGAACATGCAACTGACAGAAGGAAATACACTTTTCCTAGGGTTTAAGTGAAGCTATTGCATGATGACTTCAGTTAGAACTCATGTGAGAGAGTTTGGTGGAGTTGATTGAGGAAGTTAGTGGAGTTGTATTCAGTTTAACTAATCTAAACATAGTTGAGCTTTTTGTATCCAAGTTAACTAATAGATACAATTAGTGAAAGTGGTGTGAATTAATTATTAATTAATTCACTAATTATAAACTCATAAATCAACTAAAGAATACATCAGTTAATTTCAGTGCATGGACAGTTTCAGTGGAGACCAGTGCAGAAATAGGTGAAAGAGCAGGTTAACTATCAGTTGTGACTATACTATTGCTATTTGCAACACACAGATGGGTGGAGTAACCCATGAGGATTGCCCAGTTCAGGCTGGGTGGTTTATCTATATAAAGAGGCCATCCCATAGCTTGAAAAGACAATTCAGGTTGGCTATCAAGTGGCTAAAGGTTGGAGCATGAGTTTTGCTAGATCTAGCTTGATAGTGTGTAGCAAGGGAGGTAGTGCATGAGAGCTTGCTAAGAGCTTTGTACTATGATTTTTACATGATCTCCATGACATGTATAATATATAGATAGTTGGGGGTTTTCAGCTTTAAGCTTTCCCATGAAATACTGTGTTCATATGTGTGAATTTTTATGGCTTTAATGTGTGCATGCAATTGATTTTATTTCCGCATGTGATGATCAATGGTAGAAGAGATTCTATATTATTCATGAAGCTAAAATAGTGTTTGATTAGGAGAATCTCGGTGAATAACTCATCCATTATTCAAATTTCTACATAATACATAGAAGAAAAATTACGGGCTCATATTCAACATATTGGCGTACAATAATAGGCTAAACAACCAACTATTTATTCACCTTCAATCATGGCTTCTCACAGAAGAGATCATCAAAATATGCAACAGATAGTTCAAGGAGCCAATTAGAGAATATTGCAGCTTTAAAAAAAATTCATCATGGAGATGGACTTTCAGTCCATTATGAAAAATTGCAACAAATATTTCATTAGGCTCATGCCTTTACGGAAACATCTCCCTCTTACATAGGACACAAAATTCCTTCATCTTTGAAGTCACATAGATAAAACACGTGCTTCAATTAGGCTAATCGTGTTTGCTCCATCTAAGTCCAAATACCGTCCAATCATGAGTATTCTTATCTCTTTTTTCTTCCATCCTTTTCAACGATTTCCATAGCTTGTCTGTATTCATTATGTACCTGCAATCCTTGCTAGAAATTCATGAAAGAACAAATACAACCAAACAAGATATACAAGGACAATAAGAAAAAAAACATCAATAATATTTTAAATAAAGCAAATACAAGATACTTATCTTTTGAGAACATGTCAAATCCCTCTTGAAATTTAGCCTTCTTGTGTCTAACCTGCAAATCAAACTCATCATCAAGATGCCATTTCATCCAAGAGCTAGGGTTTCTTCTTTCAAGTGGAAGAAATAAATCCATAAGCCCTAGTATTTCATCTCCAACCCTTTTTGTCTTGTTAGGGCTTGCAATATGTTTAGCTAGGGTTTTTACTCTAAACACTAATAAATATTAGTCTAGGTGTTAAAAAGTCGTTCTTGCATAGGCTTTCTCAACTTTTTCATGCTCGCTATCAGTTTTATCTAGGTGGATATTAGTGACCACCCGCCTATTCCACCTAGACCCCAAGTTAGTTTCACCTGTCTCCTTGATTATAGTAGCATTTACTATTTTTAACAGTTTTTCGGGTCCTCAACTTCTAGATTTGTTTTAACCCCCTAAATGACATTTTTTTGAGGTTCACAATAAGCCCATATCCATATTAAGTGGTTTGCAGAAAAACCTGTAGTAATCAGAGAGATATTTCCAACAAGGTATTGTATGCGCCAAATGGAGATCATATGACCAAGTTACGACCTCGAGAAGTTGGTTTCCCAACTAACACCAATGGGGTCCAAAAATTCTTGGCGTTCCATCTCATGGGGTTAAGGTTTTCCCTTGTTTTTTAATAATAAAAAGGCCCTTGATCCTCATTGTAAGACAATTTAGAGGTATGTAGCCGCCACGTCTCTTCGTAGAGATAAGCCATCATTGCTCGAGCTAGTTTATTTCCATTCTTTATGTAATAATTTTTCAGTTCTTTGATATTAATGAAATGAAGATTTATTTATGCTGCATATTTGTGTTTATTTTTATATATGTATTCTGTTGTTTTCCTGCATAAGTATGCATCAATGGTATCAAAGCAGTCTTCTCTTTCATTGTTTTTCTTTGCATGTCCCCAATGAGGTCGGATATAAGGAGTTAGGGCTCAAACTGGTTGAAGCTTTGCAAGACTAGCCTCTCAAACCTCGACATCCTCCCATGGAAAAAGAAAAGAAATATTAGGGAGAAAGATATCCTTTCAAAATATTGCTCGAAGAAGCCCTTGAGCTATAAAGGAATGCGATGATGGATAACTCTTCCTAGGTCCTTCGACGAAAGCCCACAAGTGACACATATTCATATGACAGTCACTCTGGAGGCGCCACTCCCTTCAAGATACAAGTCAACTTTGAAATTCCCATATTTGAAGCTTGGATAGATGCAAAGGCCGTAGATAGATGTTTAAATTTGTTGCAAGGATATATTTCAGTTCATGATTTTTCCAATAGAGAAACAGTTAATTTTTCACTCCTCAAATCTGCCCCCCATGTTAAGGACTGGTCGGAAACCTACTACGAACAGAGGGATGAGAGAGAAATCTAACTGTTTTCAGCTGCACCCACTTGGTATTATTTCTGAGATGCCATCAAGGAACAATATTAAACCATGAGGAGCTATGAGGAAAAGTACATACAATGGTGATGCAGGAGCATTAGGTTCAAAAGTTTCCTTGTACATAAAGTGGACATAGGGGGTCCCATGTCCTTTTAATTCTTGTAAATATTAATATTTTGAATATTTTGGTAGGAAATTGTATTTGTTCTCAAGATATTTTGAGAACATGAGAAGTTGGTGGAGATAGGAATACGAAGAGTCATTTTAGGATTAATTCAGTTATTGAGTCTAGGTTCAGGAATTGGAATGCTAAGGGTTGCGAACTGTTTATATAAATGTAACCCTGAAGAGGTTAGAGGAGGGGAGGAAAAAGAGAGTCCGAGAGCTGGAGAGAGGCAGAGGACCTCTTCAGTAACAAAATAGGAGAATAATGGCCATTGAGTTGAATATCTGGCCTGTCACGGAACTGTAAGAACATGTTTTGAGATTTATCACCTGTGTATATATATATCTATTTATGAAGAATTTTTTATAAATCCCGTGTGTGACTTATGCCCTCTTGGTCGGATTATATGAGGAAATTATCTCAGTGTAACTGTGCATTTGCTGTCAAAACCCTGTGTGAGGAATACCTTGCGTATTTTGCGTTTGTCGATTATTCCCTGTAATTATGGATAGTGCGAATCTCCGTGCATGAGACATTGAATTAATATTATTGTGTAATGGTCGAATTAACTCCTGTGTGAACACATGAGTTCTTGAGGAGCGATTGTGTGGCGATTGTGCAGTAAAGAACCCCGTGGGATTGGTTCTGTGCAAATCCCCTGTTCCCTTCGAATACAGTGAATCATACTCTCTATGAATAAGCGATTGGGTGTGCACTGTATGAGAATAGACGAACCGAGCAAAAGGAATAGAACCCGGAGTAAAAGGACAAGAACGGAACCTTGCGTGAGGAAGTGGAACCATGACCAGATGAACAGTGAATGTGGATTGCCGAAAACCACCCTGCCATTTCACACCGCTTTTCCGAAGCAGGCGGTATTTGTGGAATCGGAGCGATTCCATTCAGAGTTCAACACGTGGCAAAGTGACCCGTCCAAAACTGCCCTTTAAAGTGCGCCTTCGCGCGTTATACCCCGACTGAAGACATGGAGCGAAATTAATACAAGCCGTCGATCTGGAGGCTCGATATCGAACGACGATCGTGTGTTGAACTTGCCCGAGGTTTAATGAAAGAGCTCGGAGGTTAAGTAAGGTACAGTGTATGTGTTCGTTTGATTGAATTGTGGACCCTGGCGGAGTCATATATATATGAATTTGGTTTATTAATGTTATTCGACGCTTTATGAGGTTCGAGGGAATATATACGAAAATATTTCATATAATGTTTAAATTTTCCAAGTGGGTACCATATGAATTATATGCGTAGTTAAAAGACCGAAGGTTTAATACGCATAGCGTGGAAGCCTTATTATTTGGGTCTACTACATGTGTTTATAGAGGGTTAAATTATATGGTTCAATAGTAAACTATTATGTTGCGTATGAGGGTTGTAATGCGAAGTTAGTGCATATGTCCATATAAGAGATTGTCGGGTTATAATTATACAGGAGTATGGAATTAATATCTAAATCCTTTGAATTTAGATATTAAAATAAACCAGAATTGTTTATTTAATTGAATTTGCCAGCATGGAATTAAAGACAAGTGGGAGATTGCCCGGATTGGAAAATTATTGGGCAATGAAATTTCGAGATGCATTTACACACAAGTTAAGTGAAATATTGGAATTTATTGGGAATGTGGGTGAAGCGGGGTTACCCCTGCACCAAAGTGGTATCAGAGCTTCAGGAATAGCTCTTTTGTAAAGGTCCAAGTTTGGTAAATACAAGGAAACCAGACTTGTGGGAACTGATGAAATTACAGCACACAGGGATACAGTGAAGGTAATCGCAGGATTGCAGAGTCCAATTGGAGGACAAGAGTTTTGAAGACTGCAGATTTGAAGAAGGAAGATCAGGCAGCAAGGATACACAGAATCATAGTGAACAGGAATTGTGGAGCGAGTGGAGGACAAGATCATGATCTTGCAGATAATTAACTTGATTTGAAATTGTAGTTGCAGAAGTGTGGTTTCAGAAAATTGAAGACAGAGTGTGAAGACAGTGAGCTTAGCATTCAACTAGAGACTGAATAAGGAGGACAATTGTAGTGTTCTCAAGAGAAATGAGCAGTGTTTAACTCTGGTTGAAGGATTGTTTGCAGAAGTTAGAGTGCAGACAATAGGAGACATCTCAGCAGAAGTAGATCACAAGCTTTGAGAGCAGTGATAGAAGAATCTAGCAAGGGATTCTGAGTGCAGAAAGAGTGTGGCAGAGCCTGGAAGATTCCCAACAGAGGTTGGATGAGCAGGGAGAAGAGGTGTTCTGGAGAGAAGTTGCAGAGTGAAGCCTAGAAGGTTCCTACAGAGAGGAGACCAATACTTGCCAAAAGCCAGAGCTCAGAAGAGGAGCTTGGTGAGGTGAGTTGCAGCAAGAGAGCTTGCTGTTGCAGAGGCTTGGTGCAGCTTGTGAGTGAAGAAATCCTAGAGAAGAAATGGCTACTGAGAGCCATACAAGAGACTGCAGAGATTGCAGAGGTTCTGGGAGAAGCCACAACAGAAGAGTGAATGAAGATGCCAAAGCAAATGGCATAAAGAAGAAATTTAAAGATGAAGAATGGTAGAAAGAAATTGCTGAGATCAGGAAAGAGTTCAATGAATTGAAGAGATGGATAGAAGAAAACCAGAGAGTTGGTTGGCTCATGAGGAAGAAGGAGAAATGGCAACCATTACAGATGTGGTTGAGACAAAAGAAGACTGCCCTGTTGAGGGAAGAACTCAAAGCAGCTGAGTTGAAAGAAGAAATTTATGCTTGCAAAGCAGAACAGGGCACTAATGAAGATTGGAGACCTGCAGGAGATCACGTGAGACATGATGAAGACTTGAGGTAGCAAGAAGCTTGTCTTGCTGAGGAGGAAGTCATTGGGGAATTCCTGAGTTATGGGACAAGTCCAGATGATGTGAGGGCTTGTGAAGTGATGAAAGACTCCACAGAGGAAGAAGAAACCAGAGTTCTTGAGGCGAGGATGGAAATTGAAGATTCCATGTGCAGACCTGTTCAAGAAGAAGTGCTTGAGGGAGCGGCCAAGACTGAAGAGCCTTGTGATTTGAAAACTAAAAGGTTGTGTATGTTTGTAGGTACACCACTGGAAGATGAACAAGCTTCAGAGTTTGTTGGTGAGAAGAAGACATTGAATCTGAAATCTGTTCAGGTCAATGCTGAGATAGTGAGATCTCAGGGGGAGATGAAGGAAGAAGAGTCACAGGAAGATGTTCAACGGAATGCTGAAGCTGAGAGAGAAGGGCCAGCAGAGGATTGGTCAAGAATAAGTAGAGGCATAAAAGGTTGTATAAGGTTCCCAAAATCTACTCCTATGAAAGTTGTTGAGTTATATAAGAGGTTGGATTCTCAGAGAAGAGAATTGGAAAAGCAGAGGATCTATGCACTGGATGAGTTGCTGGGAAAGCAAGGCAGGAAGATCTTCATGGATGGAGTTCATGGAGCAGATGATGGAAGAAAAATGAGACCAGTTGACAGTATCATGAAGGATGCAGACCAACATACTGAAATGCTGATAGAGGGTTTGGAAAGGATTTCTGCACAACATACTGATGTGTTGTCAAAAAAGAAGAAGGCACTGAAGCATTGGAACTTTACTGCTGATGATTCATATGTTAATCATACAGAGAAAGAGGAAGGACAACAGTGGGAAGTTGTCAGAGAAATGAATTAGAAGGAAACTATGTTGGCTGAAAACATAGTGAAGGACCAGCATCTGGGCATGATGATTGGAGCAGTAGAGATGACTTTGACAGCTGAAGAAAAAGATGATGAAGAAATTCTGAGCCTTGAACCAGACTTAGAAATGCCGGGAGAAGAATTGGTGACTAGATCATCAATTGAGACCATTGGGTCTCATGGTTTTAACACTGACAGTTTGTTTATGTGTACAGGTGATGCAGAAGACGATTCATCCTTTGACATTGTCTTGAGAGAAGAAAAGCTATTGCTGAAGGAGGATGAGACAACCATGTATCATATACAGAGAATTATCAATGTCATTGGCAGAGAAGAGTTGGCTAGTTGGGTAGGCCAAAGCCAGCCTAAAGAACAAGTTTTGGAAGCTACTAAAGTGAGGAGGAATCAGCATTCCATGCTAACAGAATATGAGAAGGAAAAGCTCAGAGAACTTGATTGGATTTCTAAAATCCATTAGGAGGATGACAGGCAATTGCTGAAGATTGCCCACAAAGAAGAAAAATATTCAGAGTCTAACTTCCAGCATGTTGAAGATGTAAAACAACCACAGGAGAAATGGTTGAACTGTTTGCTGAGAGCATTTGAAGAAGAGAAAGGGATTGCAGACCTTGGGGCAAGGATTCCTGAAGCTGTGAAGAAGAGAGGAGTAGATACTGGCTTGCAGAATCTAATTCTGTTTACTAGTATGCTGGAGGAGTATGTCACTGCTGGTAGGAAACCAAATAGTGGACTGTTTTCTGAGAATGGACTTGCAGATGGTGAACAAAAGAGGAGTGCTACAGAGGGAAGTATCCTAAGGGATATTCAGGTCGGGTGCACGGAGGCAACATTGGCAGCAGCAACACCCATGGTAGCAGCAGACACAACATGGAGGATGGCACCTGAAGAAGAAATAAACATGTTAATAGCATGTGAGACAGCAAGAGCAGCAATATTGGCAGCGACAAAGATTGAAGGCAACAGCAGAGGGCAAGATAGTTTCCCGCCAAAGGATAAGCTGGACATGGAGATTGAGTACATCAAAAGATTGATGATGAGAGTGACTCCAGAGCAGCAGACAACAGCAGGAAAGCAGGTGAGTTTCAGCAGGAGAAAGACAATGGTAGATTGTAAAAGCATAGCTGGGGGCAGATTATAGAACAAGGTCTGGAAGCCTGGAGAAGATCAGTTTAAGAATGATGCAGCTGATGGAAATCAGCAAAACTAAGTATGGGATTCTGGAGGCAGAGACAAGGAGCACATGATCAGGAGACCATGAAAAATTTGAAGCTTGGGAGTCTGATGCAGGAGCATTAGGTTCAAAAGTTTACTTGTACATAAAGTGGACATAGGGGGTCCCATGTCCTTTGAATTCTTGTAAATATTAATATTTTGAATATTTTGGTAGGAAATTGTATTTGTTCTCAAGATATTTTGAGAACATGAGAAGTTGGTGGAGATAGGAATACGAAGAGTCAGTTTAGGATTAATTCAGTTATTGAGTCTAGGTTCAGGAATTGGAATGCTAAGGGTTGCGAAATGTTTATATAAATGTAACCTTGAAGAGGTTAGAGGAGGGGAGGAAAAAGAGAGTCTGAGAGCTAGAGAGAGGCAGAGGACCTCTTCAGTAACAGAATAGGAGAACAATGGCCATTGAGTTGAATATCTGGCCTGTCACGGAACTGTAAGAACATGTTTTGAGATTTATCACCTGTGTATATATATATTTGTTTATGAAGAGTTGTTTATAAATCCCGTGTGTGACTTATGCCCTCTTGGTCGGATTATATGAGGAAATTATCTCAGTGTAATTGTGCATTTGCTGTCAAAACCCTATGTGAGGAATACCTTGTGTATTGTGCGTTTGTCGATTATTCCCTGTAATTATGGATAGTGCGAATCTCCGTGCATGAGACATTGAATTAATATTATTGTGTAATGGTCGAATTAACTCCTGTGTGAACACATGAGTTCTTGAGGAGCGATTGTGTGGCGATTGTGCAGTAAAGAACCCTGTGGGATTGGTTCTGTGCGAATCCCCTGTTCCCTTCGAATACAGTGAATCATACTCTCTATGAATAAGCGATTGGGTGTGCACTGTATGAGAATAGACGAACTGAGAAAAAGGAATAGAACCCGGAGTAAAAGGACGAGAAAGGAACCTTGCGTGAGGAAGTGGAACCATGACCAGATGAACAGTGAACATTGATTGCCGAAAACCACCCTGCCATTTCGCACCGCTTTTCCGGAGCAGGCGGTATTTGTGGAATCGGAGCGATTCCATTCAGAGTTCAACACGTGGCGAAGTGACCCGTCCAAAACCACCCTTTAAAGTGCGCCTTCGCGCGTTATACCCCGACTGAAGACGTGGAGCGAAATTAATACAAGCCGTCGATCTGGAGGCTCGATATCGAATGACGATCATGTGTTGAACTTGCCTGAGGTTTAATGAAAGAGCCTGGAGGTTAAGCAAGGTATGGTGTATGCGTTCGTTTGATTGAATTGTGGACCCCGGCGGAGTCATATATATATGAATTTGGTTTATTAATGTTATTCGATGCTTTATGAGGTCCGAGGGAATATATACGAAAATATTTCATATAATGTTTAAATTTTCCAAGTGGGTACCATATGAATTATATGCGTAGTTAAAAGACCAAAGGTTTAATACGCATAGCGTGGAAGCCTTATTATTTGGGTCTACTACATGTGTTTACAGAGGGTTAAATTATATGGTTCAATAGTCAACTATTATGTTGCGTATGAGGGTTGTAATGCGAAGTTAGCACATATGTCCATATAAGAGATTGTCAGGTTATAATTATACAGGAGTATGAAATTAATATCTAAATCCTTTGAATTTAGATATTAAAATAAACCAGACTTGTTTATTTAATTGAATTTTCCAGCGTGGAATTAAAGACAAGTGGGAGATTGCCCGGATTGGAAAATTATTGGGCAATGAAATTTCGAGATGCATTTACACACAAGTTAAGTGAAATATTGGAATTTACTGGGAATGTGGGTGAAGCGGGGTTACCCTTGCACCAATTGGACTATGTTGTGGAAGCAAAGATATCAAGATGTGCATGAGTATACGAATATTTTCTGTACCCTTCACACAAAGTTGGGTATCAAAGATTCTGAGAAACATATGGTGGTAAAGTATTTCATTTGTTTGCACAAATATATTTAGGAGGAAATGGAGTTCCTGGATATCTCCTTGCTTGGTGCAGCATACCGATATGCTACCAAAATTGAGCATAAATTTAAACAGAAGAAGTAAGACTTTGAATCTGTGAATCCAAAGCAAGGGAAAGGTGCCCCCAAACTATAAGACAAAGGACAAATCCAAGGGGGGTTGACTCAGGACAACCCGCAGAAGCTTCAAGAAAATAACATCACCACAAATATAAAGAAGGACAAAGGAAAATGGTGTGAGTTCCATACGAGCCCCACTTACAACACTAGTGAGTTTCAAGCCAAGTAGTGACTGGTGACCAAACTGAAGGCTTACGAGTCATATGCATGTTGCAAATTTGAGTCAAAATATCAAAAGGGGAATGGAAAAGGGAAGCATATTTTTGATGCATAACCGAACACCACCATGGCCACTACCAAGATCCAAAAGACAACCCAAGGATCTAGAGGAGGGGGAGCAGCTCTTCCACTCACAGATATGGGTGAAGGGTTGTTTGCTATAGTTCATTGTCGACAACGAGAGACAAAATAGCCTAATATTAGCATAGGTTGTGAAGAATATGGGCCTACCCACAACACCACAACATGAAGCCCTTCAGAAATGAGGTACTATGTGATGTTGCTCCTCTTGAAGTTTGTGATGTATTATTAGACCAACCATACTTATGGAAGCATTGAGCTGTGTATGAGTCTAGGACTCACATTTTTATTATTACTTTGGAAAATAAGTTATACAGGATACTGGAGGTAGCACCTGCTTACCAATATATCATTGATCTCTGCTAAGAAATGTAGTATGATCATTTCCAAGACCGTGAAATTTTTCTTCCTTATGATTTTCCCTCAGGGAAAGAAGAAAATTGTGGTGATCTCCACAACATATAAACATGGCCCCTCTGCATGACAACAATAGATGGACAAGGTCGTGGAGGAGTACAAGAGAATCTTCACCTCACCCACAGGGGCATGCCTACATTGCCAGGTCAAGCACTCCATCGATCTAACCCCGGGCACACTGCTACCCAATGGACCGATCTACCGACACTTTGTTTTGGAGAACGATGAAATCAAGAGGTAGATTTAGGACTTATTGCAAAGAGAGAACATTGGGCCAAGTTCATGACCCTATAGGATCCTGATCATGTTTGTACATAAGAAGGATGGAACCTGGAGGCTTTGTATTGATTATAGGGCTCTAAATAAGATCAATGTTTGGAATAGGTATCCAATCCAATAGATTGATGACCTTCTAACCCAGATCAAGGGGGCCAAATATTTTAGCAAGATTGTTTTGAAGTCCAGTTTTCACTAGGTATCGATTGAACAAGCTGATGTGTGGAAGGCTATTTTAAAATCCAAGGAGGGCCTTTTCAAATAGCTGGTCATGCCTTTTGGGTTGAAAAATTCCCTTGCAACGTTCATGCGGATGATGGAAGAAATATATTGGCCCTTCACAAAATAGTTAGTGGTAGTGCCCTGGGATAACATCCTGAAATTAAACTAGAGTTGGGAAGAGCACATAAACCATATTCGATAGGTCATCCAAACCCTGCAAAAATCATTTGAAGTTTAGAAAAATTCCTCTAAATATTCTATTGGAAGAGTCATTACCCAATAGGGGCATCCAATGACATATCACAGTGAAACACTTTCAAATACAGTCCGAAAGTATCCCGCCTATGAAAAGGATAGGTATTCCATTGTGAAGATTTGTCGACAATGGAAGAATTACATTCGAGGGAAGGAAACAATCATCCACACAGACCACCGACCCTTGTAGTTCATATAAAAATAATGAAATTTGCAAAATGATCTCCATCAGAAGTGGTCTACATATCTGCAACAATTCCATCTGAAAATTAAGTACAATAAGGGAAACACCAATAATGTTGCAGTCCGCCTCAAATGATCATCGATTATGGTGCCGACCACTGTTCTCTACTCTTTTGGACATGAGACTTTAGGATTGTTGCATATTTGCAGGAGTGATATAGAATTCAACACCACATACTAGATGATCCTTGAAGGTGAAAAAGTTCCAGAATTCCACCTCCAGGACACACTATTATGCCACCTGGGGCACCTCTGTGTTCCTTCAAGTAAGTGTGCCAATATGATTTAGGAGGCCCTAGGAATCCATATCCATAGATTACATGTCGGGCCTTCCTTCTACGAAGCACAACGATTGTGTTTTCATGGTCATCGCCAAAATATCTAATATGGCCATTTTGGAAGCCTGTAAGAAGAGTATCAAGACATAAGCCACTGCCAAACTCTTCTTTGAATGAGTATGGGTACACTTTGGGATCCCATAGTCTATTATCTAAGATATAGACAACCAGTTCCTAAATGCATCATGGTCAAGACTTTGGTCATTGTTAGATACTAAGCTCACTAAGTCCACAACCTTGCACCCCCAAATTGATGGACAAACAGAGGTTGTCAATAGGATGATTGCGCACATCCTACACATGTACAACTTGAAGCACCCAAACACATGGGATGAGAGCCTTCCCTATTTCCAAAAAAACTACAATAGATCTCTCCACAACTCAATTGGCCACAACACCTTTCAGGTGGGATTAGGATTTCAGACACTATGTTCTATTGATGTTGCCATACCATTTGCATCTATTAAGGCAAATTCAACACATGTCCAGTATGAAGCTCACCGGGCTAACAAATTCATTGAGTGCATTCATCATAACCTCTAGTAGGTCCATGATCTATTGGATAGAGAAAATGCTAAGTAAAAACAACCTCATGATCAACATAGAATGCCACACAAGTTCCAAGTGGGCAACAAAGTTTGGTTACATTTGCAAAAGAAGTGTCTCACTGGGGCCCAACGAAAGCTTTGCTTGCTCCAATATGGGAGTTACACCATCACCAAGGCTCTATGGGACAATTATTTCAAGCTCAACATTCCACAGTTCCTTGGCCTCCACCCAGTATTCAATGTGGACTAGTTGTGACCATACTTTCCCCCATTGGTAGAAAAATCCGATGTTCCTGAACAACTGGCACCAACATAGATCAATCAAAGCTGCATCTAACAGGCCACAACTGAAAAGATCATGGAAAAAAAAATCAAGAACAATTTCTAGCAGAGGATCCATCTATATCGATTTGTCAAATTAGGTCAACTCCTTCACCAGGGAAAGTGGTTCCCCATGGACCAAGGTCAACAAAAAATTACTGACCTCATGGAGGCTCTGCACACGATGGGGACCATTTCTTCCTAAGGGGGTAGGACTGATCTAGGTGGTTATTGGTGGCCACCCTCCTATTAATTAGGGGAATTTTGAGGTCTAAAATGGGCTTCCTAAGAAAATTATAAAATAACAGTGGAAATAATAAAATAATATTATATTACATCATCAAATTTTAGAGGGAAAAAATAAAAAAAACTATTTTTTCAACCCGTATTTTCAACTTATCTCCCTATGGGTTTAGTCAAATTTCAAGCGACAACACTCGTTGGATGCATAATTTGATTCTGCATCCAAGGAGTACTCATGTTGGATACTTTCGATGGACCCTGCTACATGAAAAATGAGAAATACATGAAAAATGTGATTGCAATAATGTCTTTTCATGTAGTAGGGTACTTCGAAAGTCAACATGGGTATTCCTTGGATAAGGAATTAAATTTTGCATTCAATGAGTACTCGTGTTCAAAATTTGAGTAAAACATTAGGGAGATAAGTTGAAAATATGAGTTGAAAAAGTAGTTGTTTCGGGGAAAATCACCCTAGAGGTTCGTTGGGTTACAACCTCCACAGAGCAGGGCATGCTACTCAAGAAGGACTCACACAACCATACATGTTCATGAAAAACTAAATAGAGCAGATCGAGGAACTTACCCGTAGGTCCTACGGTTGAAGCAGATCCAGCGGGGTCCAAACCCCCAGCAACCCTTCTTCCTTCTTAACCTGAAAGACAAGAAGAAACAAGCACGAAGAACTGGTTGTACAGCATATATCTACTCTAAATGTTAGTGAAATCCATATGAAACATTAGATAAACCATAATAAATGCTTTAAATAACAATATTCTCATATATGCAAGCGGACACTAACACGTATATTTCGGGAACAAGATGGTTCTTCTGTATTATAATAGCATGTACAGAAATAACAAGTGGAGAGATCACCTGAATCCTTCCACGATCTTCGAGCAGACCGTCGTCTGGATCCATCCCACCCTTGCCTCACTAAGATTCCTTCCGAACTGGTGTATACGAGATGACATATAGGGAGATGAGCATCTCCAGGAAACAAGGGTTTCCTGTAATGAACTGGGAAGTGCAGGAGGCATGGGAATTCAGACTTGGATAGAGAATGCCAACAGAGTATAATATCAATAATTTCTCTCTCCCTTAGGCCATGCACATGAGGGGATTTTATACTCCCTCAAAGTAGTTTCAACAGTTGGAAACAGTTGGGCACGTGCTGGGGTGGTTGAACTACCAGAGTAACCATCAACCCAGCCCGAAAATAGGGAATTTTTATATATTTTTTAATGATTTTAATGACATACGCGGAAAAGTGCATGTGGACTCGCGTATACACGCGGAAAAGTCTGGGCATAACTGCGTATGGGGATTTTTACACTGTTTTTTAGTGAATTTTGTCCAAGTCTGTAGGAATGGGTGCCCAAAGCCATAAAAGCAATCATGAATCATATGAAGGTGAAAATGATGCTATAACAGATGCCCCCTAATATATGAGGTCAGAAGGGGTACATGATGGCCAAAATGTATTATGCACATAGAAAGAACTTCGCAAGGACAAGAGAGGACTTCACCAGATTTCAGCCTGCCAAAAACCAATGAAAGAAAACAGAGAGTCAACTCATGCGGAGGCGGGCATACCCATGCTCAGTCAAAAATACATCATATGGAAAGTACTGAATAGATCCAACATGTATACAAGTATAGCTGAACTGAAAGTACACAATGAATCATCTGAGCATGGCCCGGAAATATAAGTCTGAATCAATGTCCAAGTATCACATATAGAAAGCTGATCAAGGATGGTGCAACTGGATGTCTGATCATATAAGTAACTGAATCTCCAAGTACCGAATCATAAGAGGTGGAACAAACGGTACAATCACGCAACTCGGGAGCCAACATATAGGATGCTGTTGTACTGAACTGCAACATATAAGGGTGGACGGCATCACTGGTAGAAACTGAATGGACTGTCAAAAGTGAACCGAGAAATGCTAATGCAACCCGAGGTCTTCACCGATCACTATGGCATTATTCTACACAATGGGAATAAATGAGCTGAAGTCGACCATGTGAGAAATCGTTGGATTACCGGTCAATGATGTATACCGTTAACCAACGTGAGACAACCCACCAATAATGAAAATGAGCGTCAAAGTGCCCCAGTACAATCTAACAAGTGCGAATGAATGAGTTGAAGTTGAACACTTGAGAGAATCTACCAATCAGGAGGCAATGATGAATCCCCACTGTCGATAGCGAAGAGTCTGCCACTGATGACTGCAAACCCTAAGGTACTGACAAAAATACTCTAGACCTTATTCCCAGAGCAATGAGTCAGAGTCGATGGGAAAAGATCTGCTGGAAGGAAGGCATTAAGGCATCCCACATCACTCCAGCGCGAGTGTAACCCGCAGGCCAAGATTTGGAAGGAATCGGACGAAGGAGAGTGATGGAACCAAAACCGAAGTACGTTTCCGACGTGCACAAGATGAAGCTAGCGCACGGAAGAAACCCTCTGAACCAACCAATAATGAAAGCCGACACAGAGGCGAGAAATCCACCGATAGGGTCAAATGGAAATCAAGGTACTGCACGAATCCCAAGTGTGATAATGTGTGCTGACGTCGAACACAGGGGAAACCACTCAGTCAAAGACCCATGATGATGATCAAATGCCGAGCACGAGGTCACCTATCAATGATGGAAATAGGCCCAAGGTGCGGCTCTAGGTTTGCTCTCAGAGCAATGTGTCGTAGTCGATAAGAGACAAACCCGCCGGCAAGAAGTCAATGGGGACCTTCTCAAACCAACACGAGCAGAAGACCAAAACATCTGATGTGATAGAACATGATACTGACAAGACCGGGAAGGCCGACTGAATAATGAGTCAAGAGACACCGCAGAATGGCCGACTCAGGCTAAACTTCCCTTGAACAAAAGCACGACTCTGTGATGACCATGGCAGTAAAAAGTGACACCGTATAAGTCTGTCTTGCAGGAGGCAAAACAAACTCTCCATATGATTGGAAGAGATAACCAACCGGGGGAGAACTGACAAGTGAAACATGGTAAAGGCTGAACCTAGGTCAAAACTAGAACCATCCCAAAATGAAGGAAATATATATAAGTATATGTGCTTTGTTCAAGGGCGACAAACTGACTCTGTACTGCCATCAAAACAACGAAGATACATCCCGTTCCCGCTCTTTTTGTTATATTCGATTTTTTTTTGTCTTTTTCATATAATAAGCCTGAAAAAGAATAAAAGAATGCTATGGTACAATGGATAGAACGAGTATCAAAAATCAGATGCACTAGTTCCTGGGACTGGAACGATCCTATGCTCAATGCAAGGTGGCGGAAACTGGTAAGCGATACTCAAAGGAATGTTCCATCCATGGGTAAAAGGGTGTCAAGTCGCGATAGCTAAGTGCATGAAATGGTTAACTTGTACAGATAGACAAGGTCAAAAGTTGGCTTAAACATCGAGTCCAAATGAAGCCGGCTAAAGGCCAGGATAAACAAGTAGCCAATATGCAATGCAGTAATACAACTTAACGACACCAGGGAGCCTCTAGGGTAATAGCCAGAAAAATTATAGTGAGGAAGAAGAAGAATGAAGCTTCAACACGTAAATCATGGCAGGACTAAAGAGGACTCCCGAGCCTACATAAAACGCAGCATGGGCAACAAGTGATAGCGAGGAACTAACTAGGAAGCCCATGTAAAGGAAGGCTCTATCACCAAGTTATGATTGAATAATCGGCGAGTGAAATGGGTGTAATAGTCATGACCTGATGGGATTGACCCTATGGCAAGTGATCAGTATGGAGGCTAGTATGCAAGATGCAGCAGAAAGTGATTTCCCTAACCTATATGCTAGTGAAGAGCATATACCTGCCGTGACGAGTCAATAATCATGGATCAAAAACCGGAAAAAATATCAAATTCGTCAAAATGTACCTGAAAACATACCAAACTGGGCACTTCCAAGCATCCGGGTTATGCAGCTTAAGATAGATCGAAAAAATAAGCATAACAAATTTTTGCGAAAATTTTCAACTTTTTAGGCATAAATAGACAAATTACCTCATATTTGGTTCATTATTACATTGCTGATTTGGAAAAAAGTGCTCTGGAGCAGAAAACTTCTTTCGTCAAATCAGGAGCAACCGACCGTCGAATCGCACCGAATTTGTCAGGTAAGCTCCTCAATCATCCTTGCAAATCATTTTGTCCGTTTATAAATTAAAACTTAGTGATTTTCACCACATAAACCCTTTCCAAAAAACACGGGTTTGCGCATACGCGGGTTGGTAACAGGAAAGTCGCGTATACACGCGACTGTGCATAAAGAAAGCCGCGTATGCGCAAGCCCAAATGAAAAATGCATGGCTAATGAAGGATTTATTGAATTTTGACAGGATGACTATCTCATGGAGAGAGCGTGAACACAGTGCAATTGATCAAGAAGTCATGCAAGATCGAGCATCGCAAAATATTCTTCGAAATTGTGGATTGTTCAAATTTTTCAAAATGCCAAATATGAAAAGCAATGTCCGGTTGCTAGAAATGCTCGTCAATTATTGGGAACCGGAAGAGGACTGCTTTGTGATAGATCAGATGCCAGTACGCATTGAAGTGGAAGACATATATTTTATCACTGGCCTCTCCCGAAGGGGGGAACCAGTAGACTTACACGGGAAGCCCTTGGGAGGGCTAACCGTGGAAGATTATGTCCACGTGTATTGCGTAGAGGGTTCCAAGAAAGTTGGAACTCAGATTGAAATTAAATATTTAAGGGATTTGCACATGAAAATCCTCCTTTTCACCATTGGCAGAGTGGCAGGATCTGCCTCCCTACATCAGGCGTCCAGGACGCAAATGAGCATAGCAGTGGAATGCTTGACTCATGTGTATGATTGGTGCACAGCCCTATTATTGAACATGAAGCAACAATTGACCTCAATCCGCCAAGCAAAGACCAAACGCTTTGGATACGGTACAATTTTGATGACATTATTCTTCGAGAAGATACCAGCATTGAGACCCAGAGTCATCTATACCATCAGCAGCCTGAGAGACCCAAGAATTTCCCGTTGGGCAGACATGATCAAGATATTAGGGGGAAGTGAAGTTCCCCGGACCACTTGGGATGATGAGTTCTTCCTTTGGTGGGGAGAACAAATCATCGCTGTGGACGACTATCCCTATGCCGGGATGGACTTTCGTGGAGATCCAGATCTTGTTCTTCCACCAGGCACAGCATGGGGCACAGTCGGTAAGTTTGCAAATTTTTTTTTGACTTATATCATTTTTTTTTGGATTTTTTCAAATATGTATGAAAAAATGAAAAACAAACATGTTTTTGATTGGATTCATAATGACTGACAATGTAAATATGATCATGATACAGATATTGGACCAGTTCGACCTGAGGGTTTTCCACGCCACAAGCGTCGCAGGGGCGAAGCAGATACAGTGGATTCAGACAGGACCCTCCAGGCTGTATAGAGGAACTTGGAGGGGTTAACCTGCCAAATGCCTATGGCTGCCATGGAAGATCTGCCGGAAGCCATCCAGAGACGGGTGGTAGGAGTGCCCCGAGACTGGGTACGGTTATTCCGCCGAGTTGCCACCGCGATCACATTTTATAGGAACACGACTTCTGGGCAGGGACCTTGGGAGTAGATAGATATTATGTATTAGCTGACTGTATATTATTTTTGAGACTGAACATGATTTGGCATAAGCCCAAATTTTGTATGACCTTATGGATCCAAATTTTGTAAAGTTTTTGAACACTCTGATGATATATATACAACGATATTTGATGTGATGTGATAAATGTATCAAAATGTATGATGTTTTTTATGATTAAATTTTATTTTCTGGAATGATTAATATGCCAATCCAGTGCCTGATTAGCTAATGATTCAGCCAACCAATTGTTAGCTCGAGGAATATGAATGAAGGTTAAAAAATGAAATGATCTTTGTAACAAACGTACCCTCAAGAACAACCGTAATAAAAATGGATCTCGAACCCGATAAGTATTGTTCAACTGTGACACCACCAGCTGAGAGTCCAAGAAAACTACCAACGAATCAACACACAAAGATATTGCCTCCGAGAGTAGATAAATAACTGCAGTGTATTCTGCTATATTATTAGAAGCAAGACCAATGCAGACCCCTCTTGATACTAACAACTGACCGGAAGGATAATGAAGCACCCAAGCCACGGAAGCTAAGTTTCGGGTGTGTCTACTAGCACCATCGGCAAAACCAAAATGACTCATGACATCCGACACAACCTGCCAAAGCAGATCAAAAAACATCACCAACTCATCAAAGATCGAAAATCAACCAGATATGTACAAAGCAAAAAACTACTATATACAAAAGCAACATGCCAGGCCGAAGCCTAGGCATAATACTTCTTCAAATAGAGCCCATTTCGGGGCTCCGGCAACTCTTTCCCTTCGAAATCAACCAAGGTATACGCTCCTTTCTTAAGGACTTTTTTAACGATGAAGGGGCCATACCACATAGACTTAAACTTTCCTGCCCCCAGGGCATCTTTTTCTTGGGCATAGACCAAGACAAGGTCACCTTCCGAAAAAACCCTGGGTTTGACCGCCTTATCGTACTGAACTTTAACTCGGTTTTTATGCGCTTCATTCATCGTGGCGGCATCCCGACGCTGCTCATCGAGATGTTCCAGATGAAGGAGCCGTTCTTCAAGACTAGAAGTGTCAGGAAGAAGTTCAACAACTAACTTAAGAGAAGGAATCTCACATTCAATGGGAAATACGGATTCCAACCCGTGCACTAGCTGAAACGGAGTAAAGCCAGTTGCAGTTTTCACTGACGTCCCGTATGCCCAAAGTGCAGGATATAGCATAATATGCCAGTTGGATCTAGCTTTATCAATTGTCCTTTGAAGAATTGTCTTCAAGGATTTATTCACGGCTTCCACTTGCCCATTGGCTTGAGGATAATACGGAGATGAATGCTCCTGCCGGAAACCCAATTTGAGAGCCAACTCAGCCATCATACTATTCTGAAAATGACTGCCATGATCAATGACAATCTCTCTAGGAATACCAAAACGAGTAATAACCTGGTTGAAAAGAAAAAGAGCTGTAGTCTCACCATCGTTCCCAAAAGTAGGCATAGCCTCGACCCACTTCGTAAAGTAGTCTACTGCTACAATAATGTACTTGTGACCTTTAGCCGAAGGCGGGTTACAAGTAGTATAATCAATACCCCACTTTGTAAAGGGACCAACAGTAATGACTGGAAAAAGCGGAGCTGGATGAGCGCGCATTTTTCGAGTATAGACTTGACACGGATGACACTTTTTGACCGATTGGATACAATCCTTAAAAATCGAGGGCCAAAAGTACTTAGCACGCAAGATTTTTTGGGCTGTAGCAAGCCCAAATAAATGACCCCCACAAGCTCCACTATGAGAATCATTCAACACAGCCTCAACTTCTTCGAGAGTTAAGCAGCGTCTCAGGATTGAATCAACCCCTCGACGGTATAAAGCATCACCAATAATCAAATAATTCTTGGCCAAGTGATGCAGCTTACGACGCTCATCTTTTGAAAAAGTAGTGGGAAACTTCACAGTCTGAAGATACACAATTATATCTCTATACCAAGGATCCTGTGAAGAGATGAGAAACAAATGTTCATCTGGAAAGGATTCATCATAGACCATCTCTTCCCCACAGGGCAACTCAGAGATCAATTCCGTGAAAACCAATGATTTATTGGACTTGGCAGACATAAACTCAAGATCAAATTCCTGTAAAATCACAATCCATCTATTGTATTTTCCCCCAATCACTCGCCTACTGAGGACAAACTGAAATGGATTGGCTACTGCCAAAACATAGGTTTTTCGAAGAATAATGTAATGTCGGAGTCGCTGCACAACATGAACTGCTGCTAAAGCTAACTTTTCTATCGGAGTGTACCGGAGTTCAGGTCCTACCAAGCCTTGAATAAGGTAGTATATAACATGCTCTGCAAGAGCATCATCCTCCTGAACCAGAACCATACCAATAGTAGATTCTGCTGCTGCCAGATACAAAAGGAAATCCCTGCTATAATCAGGTGGACTCAATAAAGGAGCAGAGGTCAATGCTTTTTTCAAAGCATCGAACGAGCGTTGAGCGAAGTCATCCCAAAGAAATGGAACTCCCTTCTTCAACAATCTCATAAATCCCTTTGTAACTTCAGCATAATTTACGATAAATCTCCGAAGAAAATTAGACTTTCCTTGTAGACTTTGAAGTTGACGGATAGAGGACGGGGTAGGCAACCGAAGTATTGCCTCAACCTTTAAGGGATCTACCCTAATCCCTTCTTTAGACACAATGAATCCCAATAACCGACCAGATGTAACCGCGAAAACACACTTGTTCGGATTCAATCTAATCTTATAGAACCGACATCGTTCAAATATTTGCCGGAGGTGAGCAGGATGATCCATCCTCTTTCGAGAATGAGCAGCTAAATCATCCAAGTACGCCTCGATAATCTTTTTGATGTCGTGGAAGGCATATGACATGGCCCGCTGAAAGGTAGCCCCAGCATTTTTAAGACCAAAAGGCATCTTCTTGTATGCAAAGGTACCCAGGGACAAATAAAAGTAGTCTTATGCTGATCTTCAGGATGGATAGTAATCTGATTATATCCAGAGAAACCGTCCATGAAGGAGAAAATCTCATTACCGGCACACTCGTCAATGATCTGATCGATAAATGGTGTGGGGTAATTATCTTTAGGACATGCTTTATTTAGGTCTCTGAAATTGATGCAAACTCGAATCGTTCCTTGCTTTTTATCTACGGGAACGAGATTTGAAACCCATTCAGTCAAAGGAACAGGGAAAATGAATCCTGCCTTAAGCAGCTTCTCAACCTCAGCTTTGATAGCTGCTGCCTTCCTAGGATTGACCGGACGAAGTTTTTGCCTCACCGGCTTAGCGTTTTCATAAGTCTTGATCTCATGCTGGACAATAGATGAATCTATACCAGGCATTTCCTCATAAGACCAAGCGAATACATCCCTATACTCTTTAAAGAGCTCGGTGTAAATTTGAATCTCTTCACGGGAACATTAAGCTCCGATGAAGACATTCTCAATAATATTGGGATCCCTGGAAATGTTCACCGGGATAGTAGGAGAAATCACAGCCATGTTCCCTTCAGCATAAACCTATGTTGGTGCTAAAGGGTTCAAGACTGGGTGAATAGGACCAGGAGACGGAGGACTTGGAAAACTCGTTTCAAATTCGCTCAAGTCAGGTAAAAAGTAAGACCGATGATGCAAATAATCCCACGGTCTATCTATACCAGTCATGGCTTCCAGGATGGCCTCTTCAGATGGAAGAGTGGTATCAAGGCAATCCTGGGCCGAAGAAGAACTAAGTGTCCAAGCTGGAGCCACATCTCCAGCCAACTCTTCCGGTGAAAGAGGAGCTGGGATGGATTCTGTAGAGTCAACAATAGACTGATAAGCAATCTCAGCTGCAGAAATAGGAAATGCCATTCCACCCACTTGACCTTCCGCTAATGTGGCAGTAGGGGAAGGTAAGGTCCAAGGGTCTGAAAAATAATGAGTTCTGAAGAACTCTCTTCGAAGAGGAGCCTTGGAGGATGAAATTGCATTAATATGAACCGTAGGAGGAGGAATATCGAAAGTACCCATCAATGAAGAATACATTCCAACTCCTAAATTCTCAACAGGCACCTTAGTATTATCCAACTTTGGAACAGATGAGTCAGTAGACGCATTCGGGTCTACAGGAGGACAGTTCAGTTGATCCACTGTAACAATCCTTTCTTCGTGGGGGAAACATATAATCCGAAATAATGAGGATGCAATGGCATCCATCTCATAAATCCAGTTTCTCCCCAACAGAAGGTTGTAGTCCAAGCTTGCGTCAACTACCTCAACCTCTATATTGACAGTTTTTCCCCCAACACAAATGGGCAAAGCTGGGACAATACCATGGGGTCTATGAGAATGACCATCGAACGTAGTCAGAAGAGTGGTAGATGGAACAGCTTTGGGAGATCCAATTGTCTTCCAACATGTGAGAGACATCACGCATGTGGAAGCACCCTCATCAACAACCGTTCGAAAGATATTACACTTCCGGTATGATGATTTAATATGAAAAGCCATGTGATGGGGGAGTCTCTTCTTAAAATTAGTCATATCAAAAGTAATCAGAAGATAATTTTTTGGATCAATAGCCCCAATGGCAGTGAGCAAAGCACTGCGCTGAGCCGGACAAGACTGGAGTACCTCTAAAGCCGACATAGCACAAGGACTCTGCGCCAGATCTTCCACAATCGAGTAGTTCTGGGCAGCCCTCGCATTTGGATTAATCGTTAATCGCTTAGAAGATGCTTTGGGCATCTGAGGCATAGACTCAACAGTAGGCTTGGTAATGTGAAGCGGCTCAGTAGCATTAAGAATATCCTTAGCTTTTGAAGACTCTTCTCCACCATAATCACGGGATCTCGTAGCGATATCCGCGTGAGCACTCATCATGAAAATGTTCGATGGAATTTCCCCTTCCTGGGTGCCCCCAGAGGAAGCCCCAGGATTTTGATTCGCGCCAACAACTAATTGTTGCCCTTGGGGAAAAGGGTTTGTTAACACATCCTGGGAACTAGAAGAACCCTGCTGGGCTAACAAGCGCTGCGCATCCTGAATTTTAGGGAAAAGGTGCGTAAGATGGTCTCCAGCACACATCTTGCATGGAAACTTCACTTTCCTTTTCTCCTTTGGACCCTCACCAACATGCTCATTGGTTTTATTCGCATTACCCTTCCCATTCTTGCCCTTCTTCTTGTTATTTCGTCCCTTCTTCTTCCCTTCGGATTGTTGATTTCCTTTGGGATCAGAAGCTTGGACAACATTTATGGACAAAGACTGGGAAGGCGATGACTCAGCAAGCACAGCCTGACCAGAAGGAGCAGATTGCAAAGACAACTGCTGCAATTGAGTAAGCAGGCTGGCTACACCACTATTGGTCGATCTAATCAGTCCGTCACCATGAGGACCGAGCTTAGTTTTAGATAAATCTAATTTGGAGCGAGGAGCATTGGGAAGATATTTATGGAGGACCCCAGACTGAGAATAGATCAGTTCCAGCTGCTGGGCCCTAAAAATGGCCTGCTCCTTAGAAAATACCCCAGAAAGGGATACATCTTTCGAAATATCTGATTGCAGGGATTTCAGAAACCATTCCAAAATGAATTCTCCTGTAATATGAGCTTTAATAAGCCTCTTCCTTCTCCTCCATTCCTGAATGTGATCAGAAATGTGAGCTGCGTCGTCTTGCTTAAAATTAGCTAGGAGTTCAGTCCCAGTGTCATATCGGACAAACAACTGAAAATGGTTCAGAAATGTAACAGCCAGTTCTCCAAATGTAGCAAAACTGCCCCCAGTTAGCTCAATATACCATTTGGCAGCGTTTCCTGTTACGGTGCGTTGAAATAATCTCAACCTAATCGAATCATTGATCAGGGAGTTCGAAGAACACCATAAATGGAAAGTAGTGATGTGGTTAGCCGGATCTTCTCCATTCTTGCCTTCAAACTTTGGAATGTCTGAAGGAAGTTTGGTGGGAACTGGAGGCCACCCCGGACCATAACGAATCAGATCATTAGTCAACTTCGACAGATATGGCAAGTTTAACGTTGCCAGAAAACGTAAGCGAGGCGGAGCCTGAGGATTCCATCCTTGATGGGATGGATTCCCAACATTCTGAAAAGAATACCCTGGATTTGATGAGGCACCAGGTTGCCAAAAAGGACTCGTAGAGAAAGGAGAAGAACCTCCTCCCAACGCAGAGTTACCAAAGCCCAGACCAGTTCCCCCCGCTGAAGTATGAAATGAAGAGGAAAGCCCCTGATAGGGGTTCCAGGCATTAGAAAGAGGAGAAAAGGTATGATAAGCACTTGACGAGGGGAAAGAAGTATTCCCTTGGTGACCAGCGTAGAACTTATTCCCTGCCCCCACTGTAGTGAATACCGGGTTCCATCCTGTAAAAGTGGTCGAATTCTGACCTCCAGACCAAGGATTGAAACTCTGGGTCTGAGAAGTAAATGGAAAGGACCCTAAAGAAGGATTGGAACTAGGAATGTGCCCAGTTCCAAAGGGGAAACCCTGAAAAGAAGCTTATCCACTAGCCATGGAAGACATGGGTGTAGATCCAGCTGCAGCAGCGGAAAAGGAAAAAGAAGGAATCCCACTAGTGGGCATTCCGAAACAGAAGGGACCAGAATGAGAAGCTTGTGCTTGGGTGAAACCAGAGCCAAACACAGCAGCACTAGAAGCAATAAAAGATAAAGCAATAGTGCCTCCTCCTTCAACAGAAGCAGGATTCTGAATGCCTGCAGCACTCACAGCAGAAGCCGCGTTCCCAGTCGTGGCCATCGAAAGGTATGAATGATACGGAAGATCTTCCGGTCTCTTTGACTCAGGTCCGATGTATTGAACAACGAACGGATAATCAGGAGGAAGAGGAGATGGACCTGACACAGGAGGTTCAAGTACTTCTTCAATTTGAAAATCTTCTTCCTGAGGAAATAAAACTCGCAAGGTGAGCGGAACGCTCCTCTCGGAACCGACACCAGAAACAACTATGAAACCTTCAGACCCCTGTGGAGGATCTCTCTCCACTGTGTCAGACGTCACCAGGTGGTAACCACCTGCTAAATCACTCCTACGCCTTCTCGAAGAAGGCTCTGGACTCTCGGGAGATAACCCCCAGATTCTCCTCGATCGACGAGGCGCTTGATCAGCCACTTTAACAAATTTTAATTAGACTCAAAAAATATAAAGCTAAGCAAGCTAGGAGAAAAGAGCAGTCACTATAAGAAAAATCCCTGAGATACAATCAAGCAAACAACCTTCAATTATTTCCGCTCCGGGTGATGAGGACTGGACACCAAAATACAGGAAAGCGAAATATAGGACCTCCCGAAAGCAGTTTGGGATAATTACGGCCCAGGCCTACTTGCGAAGGTATCAGAAACAGTTACGCCGACCTCCTAACAACAGCATTTGCCGGCTCAAGCACCCAAGCTTCGCAAGGGCACCCCCCAGAAGTACTGCTGAAAGTGATGCGACGTCTGCCTCAGGTACCACAGGTATCCCCCCCCACAGTCACCTGTGTGGAACCTAGGAGTGGCAACAATGGGAACCAATCCGTGTCAGAAGCCGGGCGGAACAGTCTTGAGGTTAGATTCAGCTAATCAGAGAGGGGGTATCTCTCTTCTCAGCCTTCACTTCCCCTCGCGCTTGACTCTCTGGAGGAGAGCTTTCCCGGTCCACCTAACGGAGTTGGATTTCGCTCAATTAATCAACTTCTATGTTTTGTTTGAGCGGCCTTGGAGAGTTAACTCTCCACTCACCTAATCCAAGGCCCTACAACCTAGCTAGTTGGTGTATGACACTTAGAAAACTTGCTAGTTGATTTTAAATTATATCGCTTATTTTAATCGGCTGTTATGTTAAGTCAAAGGGATGCGGAAATGAAACTTATGGTGTTTTGACGCAGAAAGAAATTAATAAAAACCAAACTACATGCAAATGCAGTTATTGTCTTTCGATGAAAAGCAACTTCTATACAGGTTCTACGAGATTAAAAATTGTATTTTTCTTTTCAGATAACAAACTCACACTCCCAAAAACTATGAAAATGACTAAATGCTTAAGTGCACCTGATGCAAATCACTACAAGCATGCAAATTCTAAGATGCAAAATCTCCTAAAGCAGAGTGAAATTTCCCAAAAGTCCTTCAGTTTTAACTCTTTTTGGTTGTCCAAAAAGCTAGTTCCCAAAATCAAGAACTCTTAATATGAAGACATCAAAAAATGCTTAAAAAACAAGAAGAAATCGATGACAATTCTTTCCAAAATCAAGCCAAAATCCAAAGGCAAGAAACCTCAACAAAGCTTCAAAATATACAAAGAAATGAAAACAAAAATGCAAAAACAAAAACAAACAACAAAGCAAAATGTTTTTTGAGCTTTTGATTTTTATAAAAGAGTTCGAAAAGACCAAGTAAAACTATAAAATTCCAAGCCAAACAACACTGATTTTCAAGCAAAAACTTCAAAAAGGCTCCAAATCTTATAAGGCTAACTCGTAGCAAGATCAATATGAGCAAAAGAAGACAAGAAAACTCAGCCACTCAGCCTAGAATAATAGTACAACCTTGCCGCAAACAAAAACTTCAAAGAACCAAGAAAGACTCTTCAAAAATTGCAACAAGACCTAGCCGACTGAACTCCAGAAAACCAACCAAGAAACGGGAAAAAATCGTAGTGAAAAGCAAAACAAAAAGATAGGAAAGAGTATACGAGCAGGAGCTCTCTGTTCTGATAAAGCAGAATAGCTAAGAATCCCCAGAAAGATATCTTGGTACTCGAACCAGAAGTGCCAGCACTAGAAACAACACTTTGCCAAAAAGACTAGTTTTATATCAGACAAGAGAGAGAAAAGACAAAAGAGCACTTTCTTCACAATCCAGAGAGTACAAAGACACTGTAGGAACAGGTCTCCACAGACAGAAAGGACTAAAAAGTCAAGAAATCTAAAATTTCAAAATCTGCCGAGGTATACGCGACCTTACAGTTTAACAACAAGTGTGCATACGCGACTGTGCTAAAGGAAACACGCGTATACGCGACTGCCTTTAGAAAAACTTGCATGTATACGCGACTGTGTGCAGAAAAAAGCGCGTATATAAAGGTAAATAATGAAAA